>CAUYRT010073823.1:0-11565 GCA_963574885.1 Lepilemur ruficaudatus | reverse complement strand
TTCTTTCACATAATATTTCTTTCCTGACACATACTTCTCCTACCCTCAACCTCTTGATATAGTTACCCAAGGAGTGTATTATGACATTTCCTTTCTTGCAAAACTTTATTTATTTATTGTTTATTTATTATTATTTTGTTTATTTGGTTTTTTTTGAGACAAAGTCTCACTCTGTTGTCCGGGCTAGAGTGCCATGGCATCAGCTTAGCTCACAGCAACCTCAAACTCCTGGGCTCAAGCGATCCTCCTGCCTCAGCCTCCCAAGTAGCTGGGACTACAGGCATGTGCCACCATGCCCGGCTAATTTTTTCTATATATTTTAGTTGGCCAATTAATTTCTTTCTATTTTTAGTACAGATAGGGGTCTCGCTCTTGCTCATGCTGGTCCGGAACTCCCTCCTCGGCCTCCCAGAGTGCTAGGATTACAGGCGTGAGCCACGGTGCCCGGCCTCAAACACCAAGTTTTAACCCTCCGAGGGGCTGCACTGTTCTTGGAGGTACTGCAATACTAGGTCGATGGGTGGACTGGACAGAGCAAGCTCCTCTTCCATTTTCCTGCTCCCCAAATCTATTTGATATATTGTCCTTGGATAGGAGATGTATCAGATATTAAACTGGTAAGAACAGATACTACACTTGATCTTAGCCAAAAGGCTGAGAAGTGATAGACAGACTTTTAAAAGCACATTTTACCTACAGATTTCCATGGAAACCAACCCAAGAGAAATTAGAAAGGAGACACCTTGCTGTGCCATTTCTATGCGAATCAATGTAGGATTTTCATTAAGCCAGCGCTGTTTTTCCAACAAGGTCTCAGTGTTTATTACAGCAACAATTACCTCAGTAACAATTTCTCCAGATAGTTTTATTTTAAGGTCTCTAACTTATATATACTTCACCCAACTGCTTTCAAAATTGTTCAGTCTTTTAGGGTAGAAGTTAAAGTACCACTTTTATCTCGGCTCTGGTTCTGTACCACGGAGAGTCAGTCTCTTTGAGAAACCTAACCCCAGCAGAGAAGCGCCACGATGGCATCCTTTTGATGTGACGCGCACGTTGCTGTACACCTTGACTGCAAAACAACGGCTGTGCTTTGAAACAGCCAAGAAGAGCCGGTGCATGCTGTTAGTTGAATTACCAGCATCGCAACTTGGACACGGAAGGATGCTTTCCTCCTCCCTTTAACACTAAAAACAGAGTTAAAAAAAGCCCCCACAAAACAAAAAACAAACCCATCAGGCATCGAAACCGTCCGAGCGCCGAGGGAAAGCGCGCCAACCACACAAAGAAAAGGAGGGGGGCTACTGGGATTCAAAATCGTTTCGCCGGGACATACATTCTCCTCGACCTATCGGAGTTAACTGCGCGCTTGGTCGTAGCCAATAGACACAGAGTTTCTGGTCCAGGTCCTCCTTCAAGACTGATAGACATTTAAGTAGCCCAATGGAATAGCGTGACGCTAAAGAATCAACCAATACGTTTGGGAGGTGGGTGGAGTGTGGACTAGGGGGTTGGCGGTGCCGTGTCATGGAGGCTCAGTCTCTGAGCAGCCATTGAAGGGGAAGGAACTGCGGATGTGTGTATGTGTGTGTGTATGTGTGTGCGTGTATGTGTGTGCGCGCTAGTGTGTGGACAAGGAGGTGGGGGCAGCTGAGTTAGAGTCCCAACTCCTTGGACTCCATTTGCTATTCTCTTCTTTCTCCCCCACACCTATATGGTGGTAGTGGGCGTTTATATTTGCGTTTCTTTTCATTCATTTCCAAATCTCTTGAAATCTTAGGGTAGGGGGTAGTGGGGAAGGCAGGAAAGAGAAAGGGAGGAGAGTAGTAGCAGAAGAGCAGGAGGAGGACATGGAGATGAAGAAGAGGATTAACCTGGAGTTAAGGAACAGAGCTCCGGAGGAGGTGAGATGACTCAGCCCCCACCCCTTCCCCACCAGTCCTACATTCTGAGGGTCGGATTTCTGGTGGTCCTGGTGGGTGGGTGGGGAAGGGTAACAAGTTAACCCCCACCTGGGGCTAGGGTTGGGGAAAATGTTTAATTTTAAGTTTAAATCATTAAAATTCTCTACTTAAAATGGCGAAGGGTTTAAGTTTCTAGGGGCGTTTTTGTGTGTGCGTGGGGGCTTGGTCCCTTTCGGCTTGCTTCGAGCCTGGCGTCCTGGCCTCGTGGGGGCGGGAAGCGGGGTGGTGTGGGCGCTCCGCCGCTTCGCTCCCGTTGTCCCTTCTCCTGGGGGCCGGCGGCGTGGGCGCGACCCCCCAGTCTCACTCGCCCCTGCCGCAGCCATCGCCGCCTGAGAAGTTAGTCCAACTTTTCTGCAGTGCTGCCAGCTGGTTTATTTTTGTATGTGGCGGGTGGGCTCCGCCAGCCCCGAGGCCCCCGGCCCCCGACGTCGCGCCGCGCGCGGGCTGGGGTCGCTCGCGGAGTACGTGCGCCGGCTGCGCCCACTCCCCCGGGAAGCGCCGCGCGCCGCCCGCGGAATCTGGGTCAGCGGCGGGTTCTCGGACAGCGGGTGAGTTTTGTGACTCGTCGCAGTGACCGGAGGTGGGGAGGGGCCGTGAGGCATAATCCGCTTCTTTCCCTGCGGTGTGACGATCTTCGGCATGTCGCGTGGTAGTGGCCGCCACTCTGAATTTGATCCCTGGAGACGGTTTCACAAAAACTCAACAAATGGACCGCAGTAGTTTTGTGCTTTAAAGATGGGTTCGGCGAAACTAAATGATGCGCTCTCGCTGCTGTCGCTTTAGTTAAAGAGACGGAGTTGGGAGGGGCCACGTGAGGCGGGGTCGCGGTCAACTTTTCGGGGGTCGGGCGGGAGGTGTTTCCGCCTCTTTTTCGCCGGCGCCTCCTTGACCTCACCCAGCCCTCCCGCCGCGGGCGGAGGCGCGAGGGGAACGCGGGGCTGGGAGGCGACCCCCTTTTCCCTCGGAGAGTCCCCGCCCCGTGTGGGGTTTCCCGTCAGTCGGAGCGGCAGGTCCGGAGAGCGGGGCCCGTGGCCAACGAGGAGCCTCGCGCTAGGACAGCGACGTAGTCTTGCTCCTTTTAAGCCTCTAAAATAAGCCCTAGAATTGAAATATAAGGATGAGGCATGGAGATATATATATAATACGTAAAAATATATATTTAAATTGGGGTGGTGCCCGTGCATACCAGCATACAGGATCTGAGTCTGTCTGGGCTTTCGGGTTCGGCACGCATACTTTTTTTTTTTTTTTTTAAAGTCGTCTGTTTTCCTGAAATTGGCAGGGGCCCGGGAGGAGGAAACAGTCGCTTGCTATCAGGGTCATCCCAGAGAGAACTTCAAGTTTCTAGAGCTTATTCTTAGGGGTTTCAGAAAAAAACAAACAAGATGAAACTTTAAAAGCCATCTCTCAGAAGCACAAGTTTAGGATACTTTTGAATGCCTTGGGTTGGAGAAATGGACATCCCAGCCTCCTGCATTCTTTTACTTAGAGATCGTAGTAATTTCTTTGCCAGTTTTGGGGAGTGCAGGATGTTGCCTTTTTGTAGCTTCTTCCGCTGTGGTGTAATAACGGTCTCTTATATTTGCGTAGACAGTTTACAGAGCACTTTTCTGTTTGTTGCTTACTTTCTCGGGACACACTTGTAAGGTGGGTTGTACTCTAGAATCCAAATTAGCAAACGGTCTCAGGGCAGTGAAGTGATTTACTCAAGTGGAAGAACTGGTTTTCTGATACCAAATTTAGTAGCCCTCTCACCCTGAGCTAAACTGGGAGTCCGAAGACTTAGAGTCAGTCTCTGCCACAGAATAATTGTGTGACCCTAGGCAAGTCATTCTTGCTGTGTGGGTCTTGGTTTCCTGTCTCTAAACGCGAGGCCATGATGTCCTCTCTGGTCACAGAAATAATTATATCAGAGTCATATTCAAATAGAGAAGGTGGCATCCTTGTTGCTAATTTTTAGCCCTCAAATACCTCAAACATGTTTTTGCATTGGAGATAGGGAACAGGATCTCCTGCCTCCCCCTTAAGATTAAGTCCATTTAGGCGGACACCCGGAAGTTTTGTTACTACAACTCTGACCTAACAGGGAATCCAGCCCACTTCCCTCTAAGAATGGGGAAGAGTCCACAGAAATGCTACCAGAGTGACAGGGAGAAATAACATTTTGTTAAGGATGTGTTGTTCTGGGTGATATTGTTTGACCTCGATGTTGGAACAAATAACACCCAAAAGCTGGGCTGTTCCAGAGGGAGCTTTCTCATATATCTTCATGAAGGGTAACAAGGTTTTATTGAGTTATGATGGTATTTATCTTAGTTATCTAATTAAACAAAGATAAGTGGGTTTAAACTGACAAAGTGATTAGTGACAGTTTTCTCTCTTTTTATTTTGTATAAAATGTGTGACTCAAGAGTTTTCTCTCTTCTTAAATTTTAGGGCAGCTTACTTGAATCTTTTCGCGATAGCCCACGTATCCCCTCGCTGCATAAATATGTGCCCAATGTTGAATGTCCTTATCAGGGTCAGAAACGGTTTCACATGGAACTTTTTCAAAGTTTTGTTGTTTTTGTTGTTGTTGTTTTTGTTTTGAGATAGCGTCTCATTCCGTCACTACAGCTAGAGTACAATAGCATCATCATAGCTCACTGCAACCTCAAATTCCTAGGCTCAAGTGATCTTCCCGCCTCAGCCTCCTGAGTAGCTGGGACTACAGCCTCGAAACTCTATGCCCAGCTAATTTTTCTATTTTTTTGTAGAGATGGGGTCTCCCTGCTGCTGAGGATGGTCTTAACCTCCTGTCCTCAAGCGATCCTTCTGCCTTGGCCTCCCAAAGTGCTACGATTACAGGCAGGAGCCCAGCCCAAAGTTTTGCTTTTCATACCTCAGTGATTTGAAGCAGGCATTGAACTTCTTAGTCCAGGTTTACATTGAAAAGATTGCTTATAGTGATGACTTTAGATTGTATATTGGTCTAGGGGGTAAATGAAGCAGATCTATGTAAGAAGATTGGTGGTTTTTTGTTTTGTTTTTTTTTAACCAATGGGCAGTTAAACTTGAGATTGGCGGTTTTAATATTCACATTTCCAAAATGTAAGACCCGGGTCTATTGCTAAACAGATTGCAAACCAAAAAATCATTAATGCGTTCCCTCTTACAGGTGACAGAGTTGGTTCTTGATAATTGCCTGTGTGTCAATGGGGAAATTGAAGGCCTGAATGATACTTTTAAAGAACTAGAGTTTCTGAGTATGGCTAACGTGGAACTAAGTTCACTTGCCCGGCTTCCAAGCTTAAATAAACTTCGAAAAGTAAGTTGGCATTAGTGCGCAAGCATCATGATTTCAATGCCAAAGGCTATTCTTAATATGTCTCATTTTTGGCCAAATGAAATGACCATTCTGCCTGTTAATTAGAAATTTTTAAGTTTCTAAAGATAAGAGAAAGGATTATATAGGATCTTGGAATCAGCTCTAATATTACTTTTAGAAATTTAAATTTAATAGTGGAATTGCTTTATAACATGAATTTAGATTTAATATCTACCAAATATTTTTCTCTGAATCATAAAATCCAAATGTTATATAACTGGAACCAAAGCTGGGAGGGGAGCCCATTATATAATATAAGAGTTCTAATATATTATGTGGCAGATGTAGATGGGAATTTGGAAATTAATGATTTGTAGTGACAGTCTCCTGAAGCCAGAGAGAATGACAGATGTTTCTCTTCTTCCAGTTGTTATACTTTTAAAATCTTTGATCTGATGCCTTCACCATTCTTTATTTTACCCCCATGTTGAATATATAGTTGGAGCTTAGTGACAATATAATTTCTGGAGGCTTGGAAGTCCTGGCAGAGAAATGTCCAAATCTTACCTACCTCAATCTGAGTGGAAACAAAATCAAAGATCTCAGTACAGTAGAAGCTCTGGTAAGTGGAATGGTCTTGATTGTGGACTTGCTTTTTTTGGTTAAATTTTGTGAGATTTGTATCTTTTTTTTTTTTTTTTTAGACAGAGTCTTGCTCTGTAGCTGGGGCTAGAATGCAGTAGCATCATCACAGCTCACTGTAATCTCAAACCTCAAACTCCTGAGCTCAAATGATACTCCTGCCTCAGCCTCCTGAGACTACAGGCATGCACTGCCATGCCCAGCTAATTTTTCTATTTTTTTGTAGAGATGAAGTCTTGTTATTGCTCAGGCTAGTCTTGAACTCCTAGCCTCAAGCAATTTCTCCTCCCACTTAGCCTCCCAAACACTTGCTAGGTTACAGGTATGAGCCACTTTACCTGGCCTGTATCTTATCTTTTTAATTTCTATTTAACTCTTGAAACTTGTGACTTTCTTATGTTGTGATCTTGACTGTTACTACTTTCTTTTCCTTTAGAGTAAAATATTCAGGTGAATTTTTAAATCAGTGAGAAATTTATTTTTATCATCAACTTCAGGAGTTGAGTATCTGGTTTATAAATTTCTGGCATTTTCTTAACTTCTTGCCTCTTGATTATTTTTTGAGTTATTTTATTATTTGCCCCATTATTTCTTGGTATGAGAGAAGGAAAGGAAGAAGTGAAACTCTGAAAATTGTTGCTCTGATTTTTAAAAGATTGAGAGGAGATTGAAATTGTTGAAAATAATCTTGTTTGTGGATTTAAGTTGACCATGGTATTGTTGTTGCCTAATTAAGTACAGATTCAGTCAACAAAAATATGTGGAGTGACTCCTTTAAGTAAGGTATTAAGACAGATAGCTGGAGATACAACAGTGAACGAAATGAAGTTCTTACTCTTTTGGAGTTTATATGCCAGGGGCTAATTAAGAGAGTTGGCTGTGTTTGATATAATCCTAAAATTCTCAAAATCTAAAAATCATTCTCTATTTAAAATGTTTATTTTCTGGATAATGAGTTAAAAAGAAATAAGATGATATTTTAAAGCTTGAATGTAAGTATTCACTTTACTTTTCCAGCAAAATCTTAAAAATTTGAAAAGTCTTGACTTGTTTAACTGTGAGATCACAAACCTGGAAGATTATAGAGAAAGTATTTTTGAACTGCTGCAGCAAATCACATACTTAGATGGATTTGATCAGGAGGATAATGAAGCGCCAGACTCTGAAGAGGAGGATGATGAGGGTAATCATTCTTAATACTCATAAATGTGTCATAATTATAGCCTCCATTCTAGCCGTGCAAATTAGATTGCACCTAGAGATTTAGGTGTGAGAAAAGCCACAACAAGGTATTAGTAAGACAAGAAAAATTTAAAAACCCACAGCTCTAGCCTGTATTTCTTCTTTCAGATTTCTAAGTTTTAGGGAACTTAAAGATTATTATAACATGAAGTTTCATGAAATTTTACATCTGTATAAACTTGTGTAACCACCACCCAGTAAAAGTGGCAACTTCCTAAATGATGCTTTAAAAAAAAAAGAGCCATTCATAATAGCCCAAAAGTAGAAACAACCCAATGGCAACTTCCTAAATAATGCCTTTTTAAAAAAGAACCATTCATAATAGTGTAAAGCTAGAAACGGCCCAGGTGTCTATCAACTGAGGAATGGATTAAGAAATATGACTTATCGTTACTATGTAATATTATTCTACCATAAAGATGAAATAGTGATATATGCTGTATCAATGAACATTGAAAGTGTTCATTACAGCATCACAACTTAGGAGTATTCTCTGCAGTCCTGCCTGGGTAGTTTGATGCAAATGTGATCATATCACTAGTCTTCTTGAAAACCTTTCATGTTTCCCTGTTGCCAGTAAGACATACAAGGCCCTTCATTGCCTGGCCTTTGTTTCCTTCTCTAGCCTCTTCTCCCTCAATACAAAATTAAAGCATCTCACCAAACCAAGTGAACGAGGCCTGACACAAAAGTCCTCATATTGTTTGATTTCATTTATATGAAAAGTGCAGAATAGTCAAATCCATAGAGACAGAAAGTAGATTATTGGTTACCAGGCACAGGGGGGAGAAGAGAATGGGGAGTAACTGCTGCTAATTGTGGAGTTTCTTTTTAAGGTGCTGAAAAATATTCTAGAATCAGTGAATATACATTTTTAGATGTATATTCTAAATCTTCTAATATTCTAAGTATTCTAAATATTCCACATCTGATCTAACAGATCAGTTGTGGAATAATTGTTAGTAATGGGACACTGCTTGTTATTATTGGGTGAAAAACTTTTTCCTGTTAAAATATTAAAAGAAATTTGATGGACAGACAGTATTATAAAATGATGGAATGATGGGGAAGCAGGTTTTGAAGTACCCACAAAGTAATGTTTTGATGAAAATCTATACATTGGATAAATGTCAGTATTTAGAAAACTATACTTCACAAGCAGTAACTTTGAATGTTATAAAATGGAAATCTTAAAAAAAATCACCCTGAAATGCTTTCCAACCATTGACTTAAGAGTTTGAAGTGATTAGGCAAGGTAGAAAGGATCAACATACTAGCCAGAAACATTTGCCCAGCCATTTGCTCATCTTTTAAAATATTTTTAAAGATGGAGATGAAGATGATGAAGATGAAGATGAAGATGAAGCTGGTCCACCTGAAGGATATGAGGAGGAGGAAGAAGAGGAGGAAGAAGATGAGGATGAAGATGAAGCAGGCTCAGAATTGGGAGAGGGAGAAGAGGAAGTGGGCCTCTCATATTTAATGAAAGAAGAAATTCAGGTGAATAGAAACTTCTTACCTACACTGAAAATTAATTATTTAGGCATAGGGCTAAGTACTGTAAAAAGTGTGTTTTGCAGAAATCTGAGCGTTGTTTCTAACTTGTGGGTGTGCATATAGTTGTCTGCCTGTCTTTTTTCTCATTGTCCCCCACCCCAAACTATAAACTATATCCAGATAATCATAGCCACCTGTTGATTTTATCTTCCAGATTCTTTCAAATCCATTCTACCCTCGGTGGCATGGTATGGTAGAAATATTTTACAAAGATCTCTGAGCCTCAGTTTCTACATTTATAAGAGTGTGATTATACCAATCTCATAGGATTGTTTTAAGGATTTAGTAAGATAATATATATGAAGTACATGGTCCCTGGCACTTAAGAAAACTTAAATTTCTTCCCCCCAGTTATCTCTTGCTTGTACTTTTTATGTAGCTTTCTAGATAGTCTCTCTGAATACAGCATCACCACTTAGGAATATTATGTGCAATGATGGCTGGGTAGTTGATGCAAATGTGATCGTATCACTAGTCTTGAAACCCTTTCATGTTTCCCTGTTGCCACCAAGACGTACAAGGCCCTTCATTATCTGGCTTCTGTTTCCTTCTTTAGTCTCTTCTCCCTCAATACCAAATTAAAGCATCACACCAAACTATTCTTGCCTTTATATTGGTGTATACATTGTTCATTCTATCTAAAATGACCTCTACTCATGCTCTCTGATGAACTTTGTTGTCTTTTTTCTTGAGGTAAACAAATATAGTGAAGCATATAAAGTACATTAATTTTATGTACAGCTCCATGAAATTTTACATATGTATATAGTTGTGTAACTACCACCCAAATCATAGCTTGTGAACTATTTTTCCATCCCCAACCCCCTCTTTTTTTTTTTCTTTCTGCTTTTTTCTTTTTCTTGTGAACTGTTAGCTTTACAAACTCAGCTCTGGAGTTGCCTAATTATTGAAGCTTTCTATACTTTTTCTTAGCCAATTACTCCTTCCTCTGTTGCCTCAGAACCTTGATCAGGTTTCTATTGCTTAGAGACACTTTTACAAAAATCAACCACTTTCTACTAGGTGGTGAGCTCCTTAAGGGGAGTGGCCATTCATCTTTGTATCTCAGCATCTTGTATATTGATTGACTGGCACATAATAGGCTCATGAGAATTGTCAGTTGACTAGCACAAATGATCGTTAGCCCCTGAGAGTTTAGGTAAGTTATTTTCTCCTAATGTTAAATTGAGGATTATATTCATAATTCATAATTTAAAATAATTTTTTAGTATTAAATATAACATCTCTTATTTAGACTAGAAATTGTTAGTATTCTTAGTTCTTCTAATGACTTATACATTGGTTAGATAGATAATATCACTGATCAATGATAATTTTTTCTGATACCATTTTAAATATGAAACTACAGTAGAAAAATAGGCCATATTTGCTCGAGGCCTTAGTGAGTTAGGAGTTATGTAATAATGAAGAATGGAACTTTAAGTATTTTAAGTATTCATAGAGAGAGTCAACCTGTTCAGTTTATACCAGCATACAACTTGAACATTTCCCCCCTCTCTAAGTTTGTCTTTATTTGGTAAAATAATAGACTTGTATTCGTTTATATTTGATCTTTTATTTTCTCTGCCAGTAATTCCTCTTTAAGTCTAGTTTAAGTAATTTAAAAATGACCTACAACTAACTATAAATGTTTAGGTTTATCATTCCATTGAGTATTGGAAAATATTAACCAAAAATTACATGGTTACTCACATATAGAGCAAAAATCTCTAACATAATACATACATTATGTCAGTATAGGGCAAGCAGGTACCAAGAGTTTTCATTCATGATGAGATAACTTGGGAATGTTTAAAACAAAGTATTGTTTTTAGAAGCCAAATCCCAGGAGAAGCTTAAGAGGTTATTGAGATTTAAAAAGAAATTAGAGGGAAAGCATATTTGATTAGCTATTTTTTATTTAGGTCCTTTTTTTTCCTTTATTTTTTTAAGAGACAGGGTCTTGCTACCTGTTGCCCAGGCTGAGAGTACAGTGGTTCAGTCATAGCTCACAGCAGTCTCGAACTCCTGAGTTTAAGTGATTCTTCTGTATCAAACTACCAAGTAGCTGGGACTATAGGCACAAGCCATTGCGCCCAGCTTCAGTTTTTTTATTTCTTCCTGTTTCAGCTGCTCTTCAGAGGCAGGGAATTAATGTGTATAAACAAGACTTTATGTTTGTATATTTCATTGAAAAGGGAGGGTAGGGTCTTTGGTAAGATTGGGAATTGTGGTGCCTTTGTACTACTCATAGCACAAAGGAGAAACATTTTATTTCCTACTAATAGAAGATTATAGTCTTTAGTCTCTACTATCAAGTCTGTGGTGGAAGCTGAGTTTTTATTGAGAGATATTGTCTCATGATGTATTTTTTTAAAAAGGGTTCAAAACACGAATTATTAATCATATTTTGTTTAAAACAAAGTATCAAATAATAAATGTGATTAGTATCTCAAGTATTTTTTAAAATTATAAATATTTAAATATCTCTTTTGTTATTCCTTGCAAGTTGGAGATGTTTAAAATGTTTCTTCTGCTTCTCTTTTCTTTCCCTTCCCCTCCCTTTCCTGCCCTCCCTCTCCTCGACCCCTCTCTTTTCTTTTCTTCTTCTTCAGTTTAAGGCTACAGTTTCTTCCGATTTTTTTTGGTTTTTTTTGAGACAGAGTCTCACTCTGTTGCTTGGGCTAGAGTGCCGTGGCATCAGCCTAGCTCACAGCAACCTCAAACTCCTGGGCTCAGGCAATCCTTCTGCCTCAGCCTCCCGACTAGCTGGGACTACAGGCATGCACCACCATGCCCGGCCAATTTTTTCTATATATTTTTAGTTGGCCAATTAATTAATTTCTATTTTTA
>CAUYRT010073822.1:0-15467 GCA_963574885.1 Lepilemur ruficaudatus | reverse complement strand
AGGGCTGGAAAACTTATTTCATGAAATACTAGAGGAAAATATGGCAGGCCTAGCCAGAAATCTCAATATTTAGGTACAAGAAGCACACAGAACTCCTGAAAGACTCAACATGAAAAGGCAATCACCTCGTCATGTGATTATAATGCATGATTTTAATGTGATTTTACTCAACCAATTCTATCATGCTTGCATTTGAATATAAGCACATTCTAGCAGAAACAACAAATTGAGAGAATTTAGGAAGAAACAAAAGCTATACTCAATCTCCAGTTCCAGGATTACCTTGGTATGAGTTCAGTTTAATACTGACTCAACATTAGTCCTTTAACCAAACTACAACAATCTGTAAACTCAATATGACTCCAGCTTTCAGTAGGGCCCTTGAGCTGGGTGACAGAGCCGACCCGAAGTCAGGGAGATGGCTCTGCTCTTCTCCACTCATGGCTGGGATGCTGTGCCGTGTTCTGAGGGCCATGCCTGCAGAGTGGTGCTAATGGATGAGCAGAATGGACAAAGGGCAGAAGCCTGACGTCACAGCACAGGGAGGCCAAGAGGAGGGGAGAAGAACTGAGCTGGCTCTGCTGGTCACTGTGACCTTGGGCAAGCCAGCCGCCCTCTTGGCCAGTCTCCTCGTGTGTTAAGTTAGGATGTTATAATTGGAGGTATGAGCATACTATAAAATAATAATAATTGGATGGATGAAACAATGCCTATGGTGCTGCAGAAATGGATTCCTGACTAGGCCTGCAGAAACTGACCACCTCCCCCAGTCACAAAGTCCCAGCAAGGCCATGGGCTGCTTTCCTCTCTTCAGTTGTCCCCTGGGTGTGCAAGCACATGTCAGATCCCTCTGCATCCATGTGGAAAGACGAGACAGGGGGTGCAGACCTCCCTGAGGCCTCCACTACGGTGTAGAATCTGATGATGTGTCCACTGATCATGGACCACAGTATGATCCAAAGGACAGCTATCACCCTCTGGGGTTTGGGAAGCCTGAAAGCCATGCCTTCATCAGGAACATTCCATGTCAATTTCTGTTTTATGCAGCCATTTCTCTGAGTTTCCTGTCCTTGTCATTAAAGAACATGTACATCTACTTGTCCTTGCCATCTTCCTGACACACTGCAGTTCAGTGGCAATGACCATACGGAAGCTCCTTCCTCCAGCTCTCTGGGAGTCTGTGAGTCCACCAGGAAAAGAAGAGAGAAGATTCAATACCAGACAAGATAGTGACCTATGTACGTTTCATGTGTAAAGAAAATTAAATAACTCTTTATGGGAATAAAAAGTTACTCAATCTAAAAAAGGCATTTTAAACCTTCAGACAAGTTCACTCCAAATTAATTTGTTCTGCCTCATGGCAGACTCTCCAGCAGAGGGTGAAGAACCCCTGGGGGAGACGCTGGGAGGGAGCACATGGCGTTGGCGGGAGAGGGGGACAGGAACATTTTGGTAGCTTCCAAACCTTTGAGTCTAGAAGTCCATCAGAAAAAGAAGCAGCAAAGGAGAGAAATAGAAAAGAGGGGAAAAAACAAAATCAAGAAAGAATTAACCATAAAAATGAGCCAACAGCCAGTAAGGAAAAAGCAAAGTTTACCAAAAGAACCACCTGAATAGATTGTGCAAATTTACTTGTCGTTGGCTGTTGGGAACAAGGGTGGCAACGTGTCATTCTATAGCAGATTGGAACAGCAAAGCAAGTCCCCACCAAAAGGAGCACCGAGGGCCACTCCCTTCTTTGACTGCCCTCAGCTTCTCACGTCCTCTTTGTCAAGAAAATCGTCCAGGTCAGGCTCAGCAATCTTTGCCATTTAAAAAATTTTTAGTACACCATGTTTTTGCCAAGCCAGCATCTGTTTCCATGGAAACCTAAAAGACTCTGAAGTTAGTAGCAGAAAACCCTGGGTCTGGATTGGCTTTGCCTTTTACATCAACTGAAGGCAAACATCACAGGGTCTCAACCTGTCTGGCCCTCCAGGCCTCGAGTTTGGGTTTTGTTTGAAAAAAACAGTTAATGACTTTTATACTAGGCCCTGGAAAAATCCTCAACACATTTGTTTAAACTAACAGTCAGCACAAATCACTCCAATGTACCTCATGCTGACATGATCAGCGAAGTGCACAGACAGAGGAGTCAGGAGCAAGGACAGCCTGGAGAGGCTGGTGGGAACTTGTCTGCACCCACAGTGAAGACCGGCCAGGCCACGAGCATTTGCCACTTGCTAGCCCGTGACTTCTGCAGTGCTGGGAAGTGGTAGACCTTGACCACTGAGAGCAACGCTCTGGATTCGTGCATCTGCAAATAATAGCTATGCAGCCCCAGTGTGTGTCAGGGTCTGTGCTGAGTCACGAGGTCTCCGTGGTGAACAAAACGGCACAGCTTCATCGGAGTGAGTGCAGGACACAGAATGAATCACGTGGCTGTACTCTGAACTGCAAGCGGGGTAAGCGTTGCTAAGGACACTTGCAGGCACTACGAGGACAGGTGTGACAGATGTGGACTCAAGAGCAGGTGAGCACAGTGAGCTGTTGAGTGAAGAAAGGTGGGCAGGGGGGAGAGAAACGACGTGGGGGAGGGGAGGCTTCCACACCTCTGACCTGGGGTGAGTCGCCAGCGCCTTGGAAGCTTCCTTTCCTCCTGGGTGAACAAGACTAAGACCTGCATGCACTTGCCAGTGGTTGACACCAAGCTTTGCACACCGTGGTGCATTAACACTGAGCACCTGCCTTCCGAGAGCGGGAGGGTGGGGCAGCGGCCTCCAAGTGCCCCCCCAACTCCAAGATCTGAGGCATCAATACACAAAGTCAGTTCTTCCCTTTGCGTACTTAATAGGCAAAACACTCTGAGCCGTAAGATGCACTGAAAACTTTAAAAGGAAACAAGACAAAATTCAAGAGTAAAAAGCAGTTCATTTCCTGATACCCTTATGATAAGTCACAGAGAATGGCATGAAGCTTGAAAGCTGTAACCTAGAAGCAGCCCAGGACAAGGGGACAGGGCTTGGTTCTGGGCTTCACTGATTTGCCGCTGTGCTACCTGGGGCCTCAGCTTCCTCGGGGCAACCGCAGAGCCAGAGGAGGTGTTGCAGCAGGTCTCTTTGTGGCACTTCTCTGACTTATCTTTCTGAGCCAAGGTTCCCTCATAGGCAAACTGGAGATGGTCCCGAGCCTTCCTCCTGGAGCTGCTGGGGGATTAAGTCTCCAGATACCAGACACCAGCATGACCGGTACAGTTAGTGCTGACGATAAGGTGAGCTGAGAGCGGCGCTGCCACCCTGTGCCCGCGTTCTCTAGGGACCTTCCAGAAGGCAGGGGTGCAAGGTGTACAAGAACACCCCTCAAGCCAAGGGGACACCCCATGCCTGCGGAGCCAGCCTGCTCCTCTGCCTCAGTGTCCAACTTAAGAGGGAGTTAAAAATCAGCCATGTGTACTGCAAGGCAAATCAGATCTAGTTTTCCTTAAAGGTAAAATGCAGGTATATATGTATATGTAAAGTTACCTTAACAACAAAAAAAAAATAGTAAAAAACATGATATAAAAATAAGAAAAGAAAAAATGCACACAAATACCAAGCATTTGTTCTCAGAAATTCAAGTTCAAACTCTATTCTCTAAGACATGAACCAGAGGCCCTGCAGACTCTAGCGCCACCCCCAGGCACTGCTGTCGGCCCCTCCCCAAGGACTCTGTGCTCCTGGCTTTTGCACAGGGTGATTTCCCCTTTTTATAAGCCTGTCCTGTGTGCACGCTGTAAATTTCTCCTCCTGGAAGCCCTCCTTGGTTCTCCCAGGCAGAGGGTAACTTGCTTCTCTGCCCAGGGCACTTTGCTCCTCTCTCTCTTACAAAAACTGCTCATTGACTATGATTATGTGCTTATACTTCTGTCCATCCCAGTGATGTGTGAATGTTTGCAGGTTCATGACCTGTCCCGCCTTAGCCCCAATGCTTGCACAAGGAAGACAGTGTGTGTGTGTGTAACACGTAGGGAAAGACTTCACACAAGGCACACTTGATGAATACTATTTGTTATGGGTTGAGTTGTGCCCCAGAATTCATATGTTGAAATCCTAGATCCTAGAATCCTCACATGTGACCTTATTTGGAAATAAAGTCACAGTTGTAATTAAATTCCAATGAGGTCATTAAGGTGGATCTTAATCCAATATGACTGGTGTCCTTATAAAAAGGGTCATCTGGGCACAGACACACACACAGGGAGAACCCCAGGTGAACATCAAGGGTGATGCTTCTACGAGCCATGGAACACCAAAGACTGCCAGTAGACCACCGGAGGCTAGGCGCCAGACGTGGAGCAGGCTCTTCCTCACAGCCTGCAGAAGGAACCAACACTGCCGACACCCCAGGTGCAGACTTCCAGCCTCCAGAACTAGGAGACAATCCAGTTCTCTTGTTTAAGCTGCCCAGTTTGTGGTGCTCTGTCTTGGGAGCCCCAGCAAACTAATGATATTAATATACAACCTGGAATAGCATTGGGATCTTAAGGGCTCTTGTTTCCTCACTCACAATTAAACAAGGTAAATTCTAAAGGATTTTTCACACTTTTAGACTCTATTCATGGAATAATTTTTATTATGAACATTTAGAAAAACTTTCATGCATGACAAATGTGCCCTTGGCATACAGGTGCTATTTTACAGGAACGTGAGCCCTGGTTGCAGCAATGCATCGGTGCTCACGCAGCAGGGTCAAGGCATTTCAGAACAGGATGAGCAAGGCCCAGGAGCCAAGGCTCGGATCATGGCTGGCAGTGACGGCAGCTGACATGAGAGCTCGCTGGCCATCACTGAGCCACCTCCATCTGGTCTCCGTGCGGCCGCTCCATGTGGCGTGGGTGCCCCCAGCACAGGGCTTCATTCTGTGAGGGAGATGCGTGGCCTCCTGTACTGGTCTCAGGAGGCTCCTGACATCACCTCCACCACGTTCTATTACTAATAACCAACGAGGGGGAGAAGATGAACCCCGATTCGAGAGGGGAGAAGCAGCCTCCATCCTCCCTGGGAAGAGCAGCCTCAGGGCCCAGAAAGGGAAGTGTTCACCGACCGTGCCCAGCTCAGGGAATACCCACCACACCCGATAAGACTGTTTCCTTCCCCACTGATTGGGCGAATTTTGAGAATTACATAAATTAACAAAAAGGAAGCTCACTTTACTACAAAGTATTGCTCAGACAGTGTCTTGTTTCTCCTCCTTTTCTGTTGCTCCTCAGGATCATGTGGGGTCCCTCCTGCTCCCTCCTTTGAACCTTCTTCCAGTATGATCCAGCCCCTTCCGTAGACTCAGAGTCAACTCCACGTGCTGCGCTCTCAGACTGTAACTCCATCCCAGCCCCTCCTTAGGTCCCGACTCACCCTCCCCAGGACTGGGTGTCCCGAGGTGCCGAACACACACAGCTCACCATCCCGTGTCCCTGGCGTCCCAGGTGTCCCCATGCACCACAGCTGCTACCCCTGACTCCAACCTCTCTGCATTCCTCCCACCACTGCCTTCCTCTGAAGCCCCCACTCTCTGTGCGGCACCTTTCCAATCCATCCTCCGCCCTTTTGCCAGAAAAAGTTTTCAAAAGCAAAACTGATGATTGTTCCATCTCTGCTTAAAATCCCCCAATGACTAACGATTGCCTAGAAGATAAAATCCAAGCTTGACATGTAAGAAATTTCTCATCTCGTCCCAACCCACCTATACTCTGGCCTCATTATTGACTGTGCCCTTTTCAAAGTTTCAACTAGCGGGCTCTAGAGGTCCCCTGGCAAATAAAGTCACAGGCCTCCTGTCCACCCAAGACACCCCATCCTAATCACACTGCATTAATTACACATCAGTCTCTGCCACTAAATCCTTAGCTTCCCGTCAACAGAGGGCACAATGTTACTCACGTTTGCATCCCCAAAGCCTACAATAGTGCCCGTAGCATAGCAATCAGTCATAGAATGTTACTTAAATGAGGGGACAAAAATCAATTATTGTTTCTGGGCACTGAAAGAGGAGGGAATGAGAGCTTGGAAAAGGGCTTGAACAGAAGAGGTAATATCTATTTCATGACTGTCTCTGCAAATTCTAACTTATGTTTCCAGTAAAATACCAACACAAATAGCACCTTATTATTCCTGTGTAAGGCAACTAGTAATTTTACATATTTGACCTAGAATTCATTAAGATTCCACTGCCCCTTCCGGACTTATGTAAGTACCATATGTCCCCTGATTGGCCTCTCCCAACACACCAGGTACTTTCAGAGCATAATTATTGAGGTACTTTAGAAGCTGTATCAGGTTTTTTAGTCTGCTAAGATAGTATTTAGTCTTTTGATATTACTTAGTGTTTCTCAGCATCTTGCAAAGACATTGACATTCTTTGCAATTAGCCTGTGAACTGGTTTATCAGATACAATCAACCAAGACCAGCCAGTCTTTAAAATGTTAAGCACTGGCTGATTTGTTCTGTTCAAGTTGACCGCAAAGTTGACTGTAACTTAGATTGTACAGAAACTAGGTATTGACCCACTCGGTGTTCCATTAGGCATGACTCACCCAGGTGACATTATTTAAGTTTGAGACTGTGTGTAGTTGATTATGATGAATTGGACTGTGCTTATTAAATAGAAAGAAAAACTAGCACATGAAAGCAAAGCAAAGGTGCCTCTGAGGAAGGATGGGAACATGAATTCTGCGAATGAATATTTCGGCACAGAATGTAGTCCTTTAATTCTAAGACTTCTTGATGGTTTGCCAGAGACAGTCAGCAAGTGGCACCTGCTGCTCCTCAGTCCTCGCGTGACTCCCTTATAGTCAAATCAGTCCTAAGGGACATCTCATTCAGACCAAAGAAACAAGCACACACACACGAAGGTTCTCCAAAGACCTGCAAAGGCCTCCAATGGGATAAAAAGAGAAAAGGAGAATGAAAATCAAGTTGAAAGGGCTTATCTGAAAATTGTGTTTGGAAAGTATATTTTTTAAGTGAAAAAGCCCATCCTGTCACAAGTCCTGATGACTTGCACTACTTTAGGAAGGTATCAAAGCAGTAACCAGGTGATAAAACACCTCTGCATAATGGGGTCTCCAGGACACTGGGGGTGAGTTTGTACTGTGGCCCTAGGGGAAGAGGTGCATGTGCCCAAACCCAGCAAATCCCCGCTCAGTGGGCACCATGCACAGCTCAGGCACAAGGCCAGAGGCTCAGCACCTGGAAACCGCATTTAGGCAAGTGCAGGGCGGGCATGAGTCAAGTGGATGGAATGCAGGGCGAGGTCAGCACAGCCTCGGGCGGAGAAGGGTGCCTGAAGATTTCGTGGGATTTCAGGGATTTCAGAGGATTTCGTGGTTCCTAGCAGGGTGCTGGCTACTCTACAGGCAAGGGGTGTAGGACAGCTCCACTTCAGGAGGAAGCAGCCAACCCAGGCAGGGCTCAGGAGAGTCCCAGAAGGAGGCTAGGAATCGAGGCATGCTCTGGAGTACTGAGTCCCCTGGACCTCCAAGGCAGTTTGGTGACTTCAATCAAATAGCACCTTTTTGTTGATGACTCCCAGAATTATATCCACAGCCCTGACTATGTCCCTGAGTTTCAGACTCATGTACCCAAATGCCAACTCAATGTTCCCACTGGGACAGCGGTCCCCAACCGTTTGGCACACTGACTGGTTTCATGGAAGACAATTTTTCCACAGGCAGGGAAAGGGGGGATGTTTGGGGATAATTCAAGCACATTACATTTATTGTACACTTTATTGCTATCATTACATTGTAATATATGATGAAATAATTATACAACTCACCATAATGCAACTTCTCTGCTAATGACAATTTGTATTTGCAGCCACTCCCCAGCGCTAGCATTACCCCCTCAGCTCCACCTCAGATCGTCAGGCATTAGAGTCTCATAAGGATCCCTCACATGCGCAGTTTACGGTACGGTTCGCGCTCCTATGAGAATCTAATGCCACTGCTGATCTGACAAGAGGCGGAGCTCAGGCAGTGATGCCAGCAATGGGGAGCAGCTGTTAATATCGATGAAGCTTCACTGGCTCCTCCCCCTCACCTCCTGCTGTGCGCCTGGGTTCCAACAGGTACCCGTCTGCGCCCGAGGGCTGGGGATCGCAGCACTGCGATGTCTCATCTTCACGGTAAAACATGACACATCTGAATAAGAACACTGGGTTTCCACCCCCCCCACACACTCCCACGGCAGGCTTCCTACTTCTGTGAAGGGCATCACCTCTCTCCAGCTGCTAGGCTGGGAGGCATCTGGTCCTCCCTTCCTCTCACCCAGTGCTAAGTGCCCATCGGCAAGTGCTGTTGGCTCCACCTCCACAATATCTCAAACCACCCCCCTTTCTGTGCTCTCTGGCCCTATCACGGGGCTCCAGGCCACCCTCATCTCTAGCAAGGACCAACTAGCAAACCTGCCTCTGCTTCCACCTCTGCCCCCCAATCCATCCTTCCATAGAAAACCAAAGCTATCTTTTACAAATGCAAATTAGACCATGTCCCTCCCCTGCCACATCCTACCCATAACCCTCTGCCCAGAGAATGAAATCCCACGGCCTACTGGACACCCAGTGACCTGCCGGGCTCGAACCCTGGCTTCCCACCGTCCGCAGCCCAGGCTCCACCGTGCAACCTGAGCCCCTTTGACTGCCCCAAGACCCCAGGTCTTGACATAGGTCGTGCCTGCTTTCCAAAATGTTCTCCTGGATCTGAGGTTCTCAAATCAGCAGCAACAGCACCTCCTAGCAGCTTGTTGACAATGCAACACGCTGAGATCCTACCCTGGGCCTACTGACTCAAAGACCATGCAGCAAACCCAGTGACCTCACAACACCTGCCAGGGAGGTGGCCTGCAGGTGAGCATAGGTGGGCTTTCCTCCTGGAGAGAGGCCTGGCTGGCTGTGCTGTCTTCACCTTGCCCCTTCTCTCTCTGTCTCTGTCTCTCTCTCACTGTTCTGTTTCATTCAGAGCCATTACTCTGAAACTATTTTATCTGCTATTTTCCCCTTCTTTTTATTGTCAGTCCTACCCCACTCTCACCTGGAATGCAAGCTCTATAAAAGCAGGGACTCTGTCTATACTATTCATGGTTGTTCTCCACCAACCTAGGGGAACACAGTCCGAAGGAGTCAAATCTGTGCATTTAAGAAGGCTAGTTCTAAGCTGCACTGTGCGCAGGAATTGCTGAGGTCCTGCTGAAACACACGTCTGCTTTGGGAAGTCAGTGGCTGGGGGAAGCCAGCCCGCGCCCATCTACAGCAGCGGTTCCCAAATGCAAGTGTGCCTTGGAACCTCTGGAGGGTCAAACACATGGCTGGGTCCACCCCAGAGTTTCTGACCCAGTAAATCGGGATAGGACCAACCGAGTAGCAGTGCTAACAAGCTCCCGGGGGAGGTAGACATTGCTGGCCCTGGGACCACAGTTTGAGTATCAGGGCTCCAGCCTGAGTCACCCCAAGGGGTGGGGAAGGACACCACGGGGCTGCATGGGCTCCCAGGGCTAACTGCCAGCAGCACAGCACGACATCTCGTTGCAGCAAGTCCTTGTTCCAAACCTCACCAGGCGAGAGGCTGATGTTCCTCAGTCTCCCGGGAAAGGACACACCTTGGGCCAGTGATGGGACTCTCACTGACCTGGAGACCATGAGACAACGTAGCTACATGAGGAGGGGTGACACCCTTGAGCTGGGCTCGTGTGCACAGCAGTGACCAGTCCAGTCAGGGCTGGGCTGAAAGGACCTTTTCTTCCACGTTAAAATGTTTTGTTCATATGTAAAGGGGAGGCTTGCAAGCATTTGAAGCATCAGAGATGATAGGATTAGACTCAAGTTTTAAAAGATCACTTCAAGGAACAATATAAGCCACAGATTGTAAGGAAGAGAAAGCAAATGCAAACTTTCAAATGAATCTTTATTCAAATATATTGCATCTGTTTTGGAAGTCCAGATTTTTATTCACTGAGTTTATTTGAGCTGGATACAGCCGACATTACATTTCAATCTGATATAATGAAGAAAGGAGCTCAACTCCTCAATATTTGTTTCATCTCTGCTGGAAAAATGTCATTATGAAAATAGCAGCATCTGTCGAGTCCATGGGCAGATCACAGATATGCAAGTGCATATTCTGGAAATGGTCTTTTCTCAAAATATTGACTTTATTGAGGGTGTTGGCTAGCAGCAGTGCTCACAGGCAGCAGGAAGCAGGAGACCACAAATTCCTAGGGTTTAATGCTTTGTTTAGGTTTTTTATTTTTATTTTTCTGGTTCTTTGTAAAATGTAGAAAATTCATTTTACAGTGGAATTAAAATCATACAATAAATGTCACCCAAACTCCACAGAGGCCTAACTATGCCAAATACAGAATAAAAACATATAAAAACATTAAAAGAACAATGTCTTATGCTCTTGAAACCACAGATACTTCTTTTTGTATTATAAATCAAATCATAAATAGGTTTATGTAATTTTAGCATTTTTAATTAATTCTAGTAGTCCCCCAAGTCCTTTCTGTTTTCAGTATCATGGTTAGTAGTCTTTGTCAATGGAAAAGAAGACAAACTCTGTAAAAATAATTTAAAGAGGTTTATTCTGAGCCAAATTTGAGAACCATGACCCAGAGCCACACCCAAAAAGCCTTGAGCAAGTGGACTCGCTGTAGCTGGGTTGCAGTTTGGTTTTATACATTTCAGGGAGAAGAGGGTTACAGGTAAAGTCATAATCAGTACATGAAAGGCATACATTGGTTTGGCCCAAAAAGGTGGGACATCTCAAATCAGGGCCTTGCAAGTCGTAGATGGATTTAAGGATTCTTTAATTGCTGATTAGCTGAAAGAGTTAGGCTTTGTCCAAAAGACCAGGAATCAGAGGAAAAGAATGCTTGAGTTAAGAGACGGGTCTTCTGGACTTCATGTGATGCTATTCTGGAATCAGGTCAGGAAGTAAACCGCATCATAAAAACATGTTTACTGAGATTTTATCATTTGTAGGCGTGACTCACCAGGCCCCTTAGAAAGGAATTTTTGAGGAGCAAAGAAAAAGATCAGAGTTCGGTCCTCATCCTTATACACAGCATCAGTTTGTTTTCTTTCCTGGGAAAGCCCAGGGCCCGGCGTGAGAGGGCCCCATAGTGAGGCCGCAGTGCTCACAAAACCTCACAGCACTGTTTTGACATGTTCATAGAACCACCTATTTACATATCATTTTGTAAAGTGTGCAAACAAATATAACTCCAGGCTCTGTTTCAGTGACAGCAAAGCACTAAACGAGTTGTATGCTATCTGCTGGCCTAGAGCTTACCTAGAGCAAGGGGGATAGCTTCTATTCCTACGTCCCCAGCCTCTAGCACATTGCTGGGCACATACTAGGCACCCAGTAAATACTTGATGAATGGATAAAGAAATTTTTCATACAATGTCTCAGATTCATCATTGCAAAATGACTTGCAAATCATGGTCCAGACCTGTTAGTGTCTACCCAGGGATTCTACAGAAATCAAGTTTTACTGTCTCAATCAATATAGTTCAATGTTTATAAATGTGTAGAAGCGTGATCAGATCTCTTCCTTGATCTGCATCTGTGAAGGTAAACGTGTAATCGGCATTAGGAGTTCATTCAGGCCCTAGTCCTAAGGTTAGAATTGACATGCACACATTTTATAGAGGCTGTATATCTTGATGTCAAGGTGGGAGAGGCATTGGAGGGAGGCCTGGTAGTGACCCTCCAAAGCTGCAGAACCCCAGCTCCTGTCCGCCAACGAAGAGGAACAAGGAGTACGTGTCACGATGCTGTCGCCAACCACAAGCCACAGTGGCTTTCAATTCAAACCTCAAATCAAAAGTCACTTGAGCTGCAGGTACGGGTGCTTTCGCCATGGCAACAGCACGCTGCCCAGGTTTGTTTATGTGTAGCCGGTGGATGACTTCCCCTGACCCCACAGGTGCAGTGGCAGTGTCCCACTGGGGCTGTGTAGGGGCTGCTGAATACCTAGAAATGAACACTGAAATTTACAGTTTCTAAATTGTCTCATGATAGTCCACTAAAAGTCCATGAAGGCAGGGATTTTTGTCTCCTTTTTTCAATATCGTATCTCCAGTGCCTAAAACAGAAACCAACACAGAGTTGGTTGGCCCGTAAATACGTGTTGAACAAATTCTCAAAACAATTGTTTGAGATAGTGCCCGTATTTTAAAGTTCGGAACCTGGAGATTTGGGGCATTAATGCAACTCGTGCAAGGTGATCGTAGCACAGGGTGACAAGTCTGAAGGGACGTTTGTGGTCTCACTTTTGGTTCTGTGGAATTTGAGGTACCCAAGACACATCCAGTTTGAGGTGTCAGCCTCTCCTGTATCCAGAAGGGATTTTTCTCCCCACCAACCCTGAAATGCTTTCTGATGCTGTCTCTCCATTTCAAGCAGTTATCACACACTTCCTAGTTTTACAATGATCTCTGTGTGGATCTTATTCTTCTACCTGCCTCCTGGCTATCTAGCTGGTATCTTTATTCTTAAGCCTCAGCAGTGTGGCTTCGCCAGGGATCAAACATCCATGAGTTTCATTATCAGTAAAAAACAGGCAAGTGTGTGAAAGAGAAAACATCTCAATCAATGAGACTAGAAAAGGATTCTCATTTGCCACTCAACAGCTCTACCAGGAACTGAGCCGTGAGAGCTGGTTGGGTCAGAAAAGTTTCGACATCCCCTAACAGCCAAGGGAACCCCCAAAGTCACCAGCGCCCCTCCACCTGCTCTGCATCTCCACAGTCCCGGCTCCCCAGTCACAGCTGGGAGCACCCCCTCCCAGGCACAGTCAGCAACTCCACCTCCAGGGGTGAGTCTCTGCCTTTCGTCTCAAACTTCTTTGTGTAATTCTCACACTATCCATTGTGAGATCCGTGAGAGCAAGAACTTACTTTATCTTCATATTTCCAGCCCTGTAGAACTGTGCCTAGTATGTGCTCAATAAATCAATAAAATATATTTTGAGTGACTCAATTTATACAAGCCTGAATTTGCCTCATCAGCTGTGGGCACTCTGGCTCTGGTGTGTCCTGACTGTAACAACTCCTCAGCCCTCAATTTCATGCCGCAATGTTGTTATTCCACAACAGGACCCATGGCTTTATCAGACGATTAGAATCTTCCACTCCATTTCAACACACTGCCAGACTTTGAAATTGTCATTGACAAAAGATGATGACAATTCCGTAGAGCAGGAAAACAGAAATCAACAGGTCCTTATTATTTAGAGCACGTGAGGATGTTTCTGAAACTCTTCACGCTGTACATTGATCTCTAAGGAGCCTAACTCATTGCAACGGCACCACAAGGGGAATTACTGTCCTAAATGCCTCCAACACCAATGCTTGGTCAGGATAGGAACACATGCTGTGGGTTAAGCTGGAAAAAAAAAGTCATCATAGCTGGAAAGACTTCCTGTGAATGACAAAGAATTCTCCATCACAAGATTTTAAAGTAAAATTCTCATGTGAAGTTCTTATACGGATATCAGAGAAACAAAAGTATCACAAAGTTCTGGGGGAAGTAGCAGTTCCGCTGGGCGCCCAGCTGTTCTTTTGCTCTTATTTTAGCAGCACGTTGAGTCCAGATGTCTCATGCTAAGTTGCTCGATACAGAACTGTCCAGATCCCCACGTCTTCACAAGAACAGGCTTCACCCAGGGTCTGTGCTCACGGCGCTCCCTGGAGATAGACTGAATGTCCAGATCATGTTCCCAGCTCAGTCGAAACCTCAGCCTGAAGCCAATTTGAACCTGTTCTTCTCATCTGTCACAGACCATGCCTGTCGAAGGACACAGAGAAGAGGAGAAAGAAATGTTCTCACCCAGGTTAGAAAAGTACTCTGACATCCTCATCCATTCTGCTTGGCAGAACCAGCAGGGCCCATTGAAACACGCACCTTTGGCTCGACAATTCTCCACCTGGGATTCTGGACTTGCATAGCCACATAAATGTGCAAGATGTACCTAAAGTGTTCTTTCAAATAGAAAAAGAGACAAGCTAAATGTTGGCAGTCCTGGGAATGGTTAAATAAAGGATGGTGTTCCCTCTACTTATGCCACCCCATGCAGCCATTAATGTTTATACTATAATCCTGAGGGTCTTTTCAAAAGTAAAAAAAAAGCATGCTGTATATTTTGTGGGAGGAAAATTCTGGAGTATATATGTTTGTGTGCAGAGATGGAGTGGTTCATTGAGGTTTCCTCCAGGGAGTGAAAAAATGGGGATGAAGTTAAAACAGAGAACTTTTACCTTTTGCTTTAAATACCTCTGTTGTCTAAAATTTTCACATAAGCACAAATCATTTTATAAATTAAAATAAAATCTTTAAACTATGTAGATAGTAAGAGCTAAAAATCTTTAAATTGTATGGATAAATGATAGATTAATAGATAATCTCCAGATTGGTCCATAGTTATTTCTAAGATAAACTTACTGAAAGCTGACAGCATAGGGTTTGGCTGTCATGACAAGAAGAATATGAACAAAATTGTCCTCTTAGGATTAAAAGCAAAAAAGCAGCTAGTTCCAAGTCATCTAGGGTAAAACTAGTTAATATGCCTCCATGGAAGCCTACTTTAATGTCAGATTGGCTGGTAGTTTATCTCCCCTCTCTTCTGTGCTAATTGGCAATTTGCTAAGGATGTACAAGGCACACGATGCCTTTTATCATCAGGGAAATTGCCTACCCTGGATTTCCAGAACTGCCTCAAATAAGGTTTCAACCAATTTAGCGCTGCCCTCAAAGAAGCTTGAAGCTGGGAGATCTGAGGTTTCTATACAAGCCAACAAACACAGGGAAGAGTCTCTAGTCACAAAACTCTGCCTTCATTCAAGATCAAGTCTGACCTGGAAGGGTGAAGGTTGGAACCTCAGGCCAAAGCTTTCATCACAGCAAAACTTTGTTGTTACTGTGCCAAGCCTTCTTCCTCAGAGACTCAATTTCCACAGACCAGGAAAACACAACCTGCTTTTTAGTCTTTTACTGCTTTCAGAAATGAAAGTAATACAGAATGTGAAAAAAACTTTAAATAACATATAAAAGTGCTAAGTAAAAAGCTCCTGCAAAATGCCCAGCAAATACAAATAAACCCTGTTATTATTTGATATATATCCCTTTACATATTTTCCTGTGCAAAGCATGGGCATGAAAATATATAATTTATGTACATAAAAGGCTTTTATAAAACAATTCTGTTATTTGCTCATCTGTCTTCTTTTTTTTCTTTATTGAACTATACTTTACATATCATGCCTTTACTCCATTTTAAATGTACAATTAAATGATTTTCAGTGAATTTATCAAGATATACAGTTAATCACATAAATCAGTTTTAGAGGAATTCCTTTCCCCTATTGAGACCCCTAATTCCGCTCCCCAACTACTGTTTATATGCCTTAAATTATTTTAAATTTGTTAAGTTTTCTTTTATGGCCTAGAATA
>CAUYRT010073816.1:0-15531 GCA_963574885.1 Lepilemur ruficaudatus | reverse complement strand
CTAGAGTGCCGTGGCATCAGCCTAGCTCACAGCAACCTCAAACTCCTGGGCTCAAGCGATCCTCCTGCCTCAGCCTCCTGAGTAGCTGGAACTACAGGCACACGCCACCATGCCCGGCTAATTTTTTCTATATATTTTTAGTTGGCCAATTAATTTCTTTCTACTTTTAGTAGAGATAGGGTCTCGCTCTTGCTCAGGCTGGTTTTGAACTCCTGACCTTGAGCGATCTGCCTGCCTCGGCCTCCCAGAGTGCTAGGATTAGAGGCGTGAGCCACCATGCCCGGCCTACAGCAATTCTTTTCAAAGGTGTGTTAGGTCATGTTTCTCAGAGGTCAAGGTCCTGCAATGGTCCTCCCCTCACTCATGAAAAGCCCCAGTGTCCCACATGGCCCTACCTAAACTGTTTCTGATAACTTATTAGACCTCATCTCTTCCACTCTCGCCAATGTGGCTCAGTTGGTTACTTATCCCCCATTTGTTTTTTCTTCCGTGCTAAGAGAACTCCTGGTTTTTGGTGGGGCACAGGACCACTTGGAGTAAGACTCCTTTACAGCTGGGAGTGGTCATGTGACCACAATTATTTTGGATTTTCTGCCACTTGCAGTCAAACGTGATTCGCCCACATACCTTGGGTCACCATGCTCTGGCCAGTAGCCTCTTCGCTATTCTGTCACACAAAGCATGTTCCTACCTCAGGGAATTCTGCCTTTGCTGTCCCTCTGCTGGGGACAGTCCTCTCCGGATTTCCACATAACTTCTTCCCTCCCTTCCTTCAGGTTCCTGCTCAAGAGGCATCTTATCGATGAGACCTTCCCCGATGGCCTTGTCCTATCTCACTCAGTTTTATTTCCTGCACAGCAGTTTAAAAAACCCAACCATCATGGATTATGTACATCTATAATCCTTGCATCCTTGGTGTCTATTTTTCTACTCCAGAAGAGAGGCCCCGTGAGGGCAGGCCAGTCTCCTGTCTACTGCTGTACTCACACTGCCTAAAGCTCCTAGGCCCGTTCCATGTTAGCATGGGGGGACCTAAGAAGGGCCCCCATGCTATAGTTTTAAAGTATAGTTTTAAAGAGTTGTAAAGAAGGAGAATGAGAAATAGAATTATTATTAGTAGTATAACAGTAATAATAGAGACTGTATGTGACCTATAAAGCCTAAAATATTTACTGTCTGGCTCTTTAGAGAAAAATTTTGTCAACTCCTGGCCTCGAACATGGATGGCACCTACTAGGGCTCAATAGATATTTGAATGGTCCAGGTACGGGTGGCTCATGCCTGTAATCCCAGCACTTTGGGAGGCTAAGGTGGGAGGGGTGCACAAGCCCAGGAGTTGGAGGCTGCAGTGAGCTGTGATTGTGCCACTATGCTCCAGCCTGGGTGACAGGTGAGATCCTGTCTCAAAAAAATTTTTTTTGAATGAAAGAATATTTTAAAACTCAGCTTTAAATGACTTCCTATCTCAGAATTTAAATGCCTTCCCTCACATTTTATTTTGTTTATACATCTGTCTTTTCTACCAGAATGTGAGAATACTTCCCACCTGGGGACTTAGAGCATTGCCAGGCACATAGTACATGCTTAATAAATACTGAATGAATAATAATAAATACTGAAGAACAAGTCTGTCTTGTTCACTCAGCATCTAGCACAGGTGCTAAATAGACATTTGTGGGGTGAGTGAACAAAGGATGAATGGAGACTTCTAGAAACCCTTCCTGCTCTACACACGGCTCCAGGCCTCCTCTTAGGAGCACAGAGTGCTGGCAGCTGTCCATCTTATGGAGAACTGAAGATTATTCCTTCTTGCTTATAGGTAAGAATAGAGGGTTTACTTAAGGGTTTAAGTGTGGATCCAGTTAAGTCACGTAACTCTGTCCAAAAAGTTCAACTCTCGCAGCCTAGAGTTTTAACACCTGGTGGTGGCACAGTTGTACCACAGATAATTTTCAGGACTCCAGTGAACACTGGTCTATTTATTTCTGTACTAACTCTCCTAACTAGTCTGCCAGTGGGATTTGGCAAAACTCTGAGCAGTGAAAGAATCAGGGAATCGTAAGCCTTGCTGTGAGCAAGACATGAAGCCAGGAAATAAGCAGGACAGAGAATGTGGCTGGGACTCTGGGCTGGCATGAGCAGAGCAGGGACTGGCATAGGGCTCAGGGGTAGAACGTCCCCCCAGACCCACTCAAGGGCCAGGTCTGACCCTACTGCCTCCTTGTTGTTATTCCATGGCAGATTTTAGACTGTAGTTCTCTGTCATGAAGCGGTTCAGAGTACATGAAGTTGCCTTTTCAGTACTTGCTCTTTCAGAGCAAGTTGCTTTCAATTTACTTAGAGCACTCAACTTATCGAAAGGGATGAAAAAACTCCATTCATTTGATCTACCGGCAGTCTCAAACCACGCTTCAGACGGTTCAGTGAAGACACCTACTGGTGGAGGGTGATATTGCAGCCAAGCTCTACAAGGCATAATAATTGCAATACCTAAAAATTGAGGCAGGCAGCTAAATTGTAGGAGTTGCCAAGAATAAGACCAAAGGATGCTTAGGCAAGGAATATAATTCTTTTGGTCCAGCAGGAAATACAAGAGAAGAAAGAGGTCAGGAGAAAGGAGGAAATTTGACAGTGGAAGGGTGATTTTATTATTAAATGCCATAAAATATTCTCAAGGGGTATAGTGCCTAATCTACCACAACAATTTTCTATTTGGGTATTTTTTCTTCATGATGACATGTCTTGGATTTTTAAAATGATGAGTAGAGTGGAATTTTTCTTCCAGAAATTGACTGTAGTGCTAATCTTACTGAAAGAGTCACTAAACAAGAGAACCCTTAAATAAGTAAAGGGTGGAAAAATCAGGAAGAAAGATATTCCTCAAATAATCAGATGATCTCTTGAATTTTGGTGAGAAGGCTCTTTTTTTTCTGCAGGATGAGCAGAATTTGAGACCACATTAACCAAAGTCTGCAGGAGCCAGACAGCCAGTCATGACAGAAATGCCAGAGACAGATAAGCCTTCTCCACCTCAGAGTTCTGGCACAGAAATCTCAGGAGTTAGCCTGTCGACCTTAAATCCTTTTAAAATTCAATCAAAAAGGCTGATTCTAAAATACAGGAGGTGTTCAAAGGTCAGATAAAAAATAAGGCTAATCCCAGCATGGGCTCTTAGTTTGAATGAAAAAAGATGCTATTTTCCACTCAGTTGAACTATAAATAAATCCGTCCCCCATCATTGTAGGTGAATGATATAACAGTGGTCACCACAAATTAGGGCTTCTTCTCTCTTTTCCAGACAAGTCCTCTCATCAAGCCTGTTCCAATTGGATACTTGTTTTTCACAAACCAGAGTTGTCTCTGTCCTCTCTTCCCTCCCTTCCCATACCAGTTCCTTCAGGGAAAGTCTCTGCACACTCAAAACCAGAAGCTCTGCCAGCCTGGAGTGGCAGCTCCTCTTCTCTCCACTCTTTTCTAAGAAACATATAATTATCCCTGTGGCTCCAGAACTATTTGCAGCTTTAGCAGGATGCCATGGCTTTGGCTAGTACCTATTAAACTAGAAAGTAGAGCTGGAAACAGACGGGCTGGGAAAAGGTCAGAGTTAATTCCAGACACCAAACCTTGAGGCAAAGAGGCCTAGTCCCTCTCTCCTTTTCCCTCCATGGATGGCCTCAGGGCCCATAAAGCTGACCACAGGTCCTGTACCCAGGGGCAGTAAAGGTATTGGAGCCTTTGAACTTGGAATTCCTACTGATGCTGGTCAGGGACACCCATGTGCTTCAAATATTAGTAGCAGTTGTAATAAAAATAACACCAAGTATTTATCACTTACAATGTACTGGGTGCTGTTTTAAGTGCTTTACACATATTATTATAAATCCTGTAATAATCCTATGAGGCAGACTGCTATGATTATCCCCATTTTACACATGAGGAAACGGAGGCCCACGAGAGGAGGCATCCTTTTTCACTTCTGGGATCTCTGCTTGCATGTCCCCACCCCCACCCTTATCCTCATCAACCCCTTCAAACCTCCTGGCATAGTAGGAAATCAAAGATCTTAGAATTCTGGAAGTTCTGAAGACCACATTGGCTCCAGATGTGGTACAGGCCAGGGCCTTGCAGATGAGGAGGATGATTTTGGGTGGCAGGAAGAAGAAGTTAGGCTGTTGTTAATCGAAATTTATAAACCCCAGGCGAGAATGCAATCATTCCTCTGCATACCCAAATTCCCACCTTCTCATTTTCCACGACTGCTTCTGAAAGAACAGTTGTGTCGTCCAGGGAATGGAAAGACTGTTAGGAAGGACGATAATTTAGGGAGAGTAAAAGTGAGCATAGGAATTGCTTGACATTGCATCTGTCATTGACCAGAACAGTGGCTGACGGAAGGACGCACAGAGGCTGGGCCTGGTGCTGAGGAAGTCAAATGGATCAGGCTCAAATCCGCCAGACATTCCTGTCTCCCAGCTCGTGCCTCAGCTGTCCCCTCAGCCCAGAATGTCTTCACTGTATGCAAAGCTCCTGCTCATTCTGTAAGACCCAGGGTTCCTCCTTTCTGACTCCCTCCCAACACCTGGGAAGAATGCTGTTAGCTCGGAGCTACCACATCACTTTGTATAAAGTGGATCAAAGGCATTTAACTCCATACAGCGTGGTCAGGAAGAGATCTATCGCTCCTGCTTCACAAAGGCATCCTCAGGGAAAGACAGTAAGCCTGTCTACTTTGTAATTTTTTTGGTATAGGATGAAACAACCTCAAATGCTTTTTTTGGGAAACAGGTAGGGTATCAACCTAGCCATCCATCATCCATCCATCCATTACCTTTCCATCCATCATCCATCCATCCATCCATCCATCATCTATCCATCCATCCATCCATCCATCCATCATCCACAGTATCCCCAGTGTGGAACACAGGGCCTGGTGCATAGTAGGGTGCTCAGGAGGAGTATGCTGAACACTGAATGAAGAGAAGAAATGGAAAATATTCTTACCGGATTTCTTTTTCCCAATGTGCTCCCTGTATAGGAAAGAAAGCAGGAAGGGAAGAGAAGTGAGTCAGGACTTCGTGTGGATCCACGTGAGTTACTCCACGAGGGAACTGAGCTTCCCCACCCCTGACAACACCGCCAGGGAATGAAGAAAACCCAAGCTAACCCCAGGGACCCAGACTTCCTAGAAAAGAAAGAGTTCCTCTTCATTTTCTCTCTTTGCCTGAAAAGTGCTCTGCGCCCTGGGGACTGGTGTTTCCACTTATTTGTAGAGTAGAAGGCCCTGGGGAGGTGAAGGGGGCGACGCCGTCTCAAAACAATACTTAGGCCACCAATATTGCACCAAGCCTGACACCTACCTTCTCAGGCAGGGCACAGGTCCCTGCCCTACTTCTCAGGGTCCCCTAAACCATAGACAAGGAGCAGAAAGTGCTTGGCAGTAACTGGTGAGGGGAACACACTAAAACTGGGTAGAAGTCTGGACAGCAGTGAACATAGCAATCTCCCTAGTGGTGACAGGACAGACACTACTACGGGCTAGAATTCACAGGAAATAATGAATGATGCCTCCCTCGCATCGGTCAGACCATTCCAGAGTTTATAAATACAATTGTATTACAAATACAATACCACAAATCAGGGGTTACAAAGTACTTTTAAGTAAATTATCTCATTAGTAATGAAGTTGCCAGTGGATGGGTTGTGGTAACAGTAGAATTAGCTAATAATTACTGAATGGTTCTACCTTGTGCCAGTACCCTGCTAATGCTAGCCACATTTAGTGCACTTATGTTTAGTTCACTCACTTAATATTCGCAATAACCCTGGGAAATAAGTACTAGCTTTATCCCCATTTTACAGATAAGGATAACGAGGCACAGAGAGGTTTAGTATAATAACTTGCCAAAGGTCACACAGATAGCAAGTAGCACAGCCTGTACTTGAACTAATTTTTTAAAAAATGAGATATAATTGACATACCATAAAACTCATCCTTTAAAAGTATACAATTCCCTGGTTCTGTAGTATATTCACCAGGTTGTGCAACCATCAGCCCAACTAATTCTAGGACATTTTCATCACAAAATGAAACTCTGTTCCCCTTTGGAGTCACTTCCCATTCTCTTTCCTCCTAGCCCTTGGCCACCACTCATCTGCTCGTTGTCTCTAATGATCTGTCTGTTAGGGACATTTCATATCAATGGGATCATACAATATGTGGCTTGTTGTGACTGGCTTCTTTCACTGGCATCATGTCTTTGAGGTTCACGGTTGTTGTAGCACTTACCAGTACTTCATCCCTTTTAGTTGCTAAATAATATTCCAATGTAGGGATAGACCACAATTTGTTTGCCTGTTATCAAGTTACTGGACACTGGGTTGTTTCCACTTTTTGGCCATTACAAATAACGCTTCTATGACCATTTGTGTGCAAGTTTTTGTACAGACATGTATTTTTTATTCCTCTTGGTTACATGGCTAGGGCACGTGGTAACTCTAGGTTTAACTTTTCAAGGAAGTGCTGGACTGACGTCCACGGCAGCTGCATCATTTTACATTCCCACGAGCAATGTACGAAGGTTCTAACGTCTTTACATCCTGGACAACACGTGTCAGCTATCTAACGTTTTGATTATGGCTGTTCCAGCAGGTATGAAGTGATATTTCGTTGTAGTTTGGATTTGCAATTCCTGGTGGCTAATGATGTGAGCATCTTCTCATATGCTTGTTGGCTATTTGTGTATTTTCTTTGGAGAAATGTCTATGCAATGTCTGGGCTTTTAACCACCATGTAATAAGACTTCAGAGCAAGCTCGGGAGGGGCAGGGAGCTCAGCCAAGCCCAGGAGCTTGGGGCTGTGCTCCTGTGTGTCTGCAGGGAGTGGCACAGCCTGGCCTGGAGCCGGGCTGGCTGATGGTGATGTCCTCCTGCCGGGCGTGACATCAGTGAGGTTGACCTTCGCAGCCCCGGGAAGGGTGAGGGTCAGAGTGGAATACCCTAGCTCACCTTCACAGGCACCCACTGGGTCCTGGTCAGGATGCTAGACCTGGACCGACTCACTGAATCCTCACACGACCCTGTGAGGGCTCCTCCATGTCCCAAATGGAGACACTAAAGCCCAGAGTGGTGAGGGACCTTGCCCAGGACTGGAACCTGGAAAGTCTTGCTGTAGCCGGCTCTCCTGACCACAACACTGCACTGTCCTGTGGGTAAAGTTTCCCTCTTAGCTGCCACTCTGAGATGCCCTAATCTAGGTCCCTCCAGGCTGCTTCTACATAGAGCAGCAGCCACCAGAGCTGCCATCCAGGCCTGTGACCTAAGACACGGTCTGTGCTACTTCAAGTTCCAGGCTCCTACTGGGCCATGCACCTGCACTACTTGCTTCCACGGTCCCAGATGGAGCGGGGGAGTGGGGCAATAGGGGCTCTTGGGTTCAAGCAGCGGCTGCTTGCACAGGCTCAAGCAGACACATTATCTTCTCACTTTGACACACTCGGGGTATTCCCAAGTTTTCCTGCTCACAGTGGCAACAAACTTCCTCTAACACCGCCAATGGGAACCCATCATCTCCCCACCTCGAAACTGGCTAGAAAAGACCCCCAATTTCCATCTCAAGCCCTAACTTGGGTATGAGCTTCAGGATCCTGACAAAGACACCAACAAGCAGTCACCCTCAACGTTCCTTACTCCCTGAACCAACTGCCAGGGCCCAGCTGAGACCACCTGCTGTGGCCCCAGAGCTACCCCTTGGGCCCTTGGCAGCCTTCCCACCCTCCTTCCTTCCCTCCCCTTCAAAAGCCTGGCCTAAGGACAGGAAGGCATCACCAGGTAAGCACCTGCCACGTGCCAGACACCATCCGTCATGGGCAGGATGCTGCTCAGTCCTCATAGCCACGACGTGAGCCAGGTAGCCATACCTACTTTGCTGATGAGGAAACAAGCTCAGAGAAGCAAGTCACTTGTCCAAGGCCATATAGCTGGGTAAGGCAAAGAGATGTGAACCTTCCCCTTCTTTCCAGGTAGCCTCTTGGAACCAGATGCTCGATGCAGGTTAGCTTACCCCAGCTGTCACGTGGTGCTTTCTTTGGTACAGTCTAGGCTGGGCTTTGCATTTTCAGTGGGTGTGCTACTTGTGCATGTGTGTGTGCCTGAGTAGCCACGTGCCCACGCAGCCTTCCCACCACTGCAGAAGGTGGCCAGCCCTCCATACCTATTTGCTGAATGGATGAACAATGCTGGCGCTCCTGGCCCTGTGCTATTTCTAGAGCCCAAGCCAGAAGCAAGCAGGGCAAATACTGCCTTGGCCACCAAAAGAGAGGAAGCCATGACAAAGCCACCACCAGCCTCTCCTACTTCCCACCTCCCCTCGAGGGCTAGCTCCCACCCTGTGTCCCTGAGTGTCCTTCCTTCCTGAATGAAGGTGACCCTCCCAAGCACAGTGACTGCCCCTGGCCTGGCTCTCTCCTCTGTGTCCCTAAGTCAGTCTGAAGCTTGCTCAGGGGCTGGGGACCCACTTCAACCACCCAGCCTCACCAGGAGGGAGGCCAAAGGCATCCTAGCATTGACATTCAGAAGGGCCGCCAGGGCTGGGGTTCTTAACTTCAGGTACACGTATGTACGGGACTCTGCACAAATGAGGACCTCCTGAAACTACGGGCCTTTTTACAGGGAGAAGGAAGAAAGCTTTTATTGGAATCTCCATGTAGTTCATGAAGCCCCCGAAGTCAAGATCTCTGGGACACTAGGCAGATGAGCATCTGCCCAGCAGCCCGAGGACACACGTCTAGATCAGCGAGATCAGCGCTCCTCTGGTGGCTGGTGGCCCCCTTCCTTCTGCCCTGGGCAGTGAGAGCTGCAGCGCACTCCTAGGTGCTTTTCTATACCTCCCCTCGCTGCAGTTCCCAAGCAGTGCTGTGAGGGGGGCGTCACTGGACCCAGCTCATACAAGGAGCAGGAAACAGCCTGCCCCAGCTCGGCCAGCTGGAGAGTGGCTGCCACGGACTGAAGGTCCGTGTCTCCTCACCAACCCAGCATTGAAGCCCTGACCCCCGATGTGGTGGTATTGGAGACGGCGCCTCCAGGAGGTGACTAAGTGGGGCCCCCATCATGGGATTAGCGCCCCTGTAAGAAAAGACAGGAAAGAGCTGGCTTCCTCTCTCTCCCACCGCGTGGGGACACAGCAAGACGGCATCCCTCTGCAAACCAGGCAGTGGCCCTTGCCTGGCACGGAAATGGCTGGCACCTTGTGGACTTCCAGCCTCCAGAGCTGTGAGAAACATATTTTGTCATTTAAGCTGCTCAGCCTGCGGTGTTTTTTTACAGCAGCCCAAGGTGACAACGACAGCGGTCATGCCCTTCTCCCCGCTGGGGCGTACGGAGCAGGCCTCTTGAGCAGCTCTTCAGAAGCGGTGCTGGGAGGAAAGCACGAGACCTGGGCATTCAGAGAGCAACAACATCGTGGGCACCACTTTCGGAGCGGCTGGCGTGCTCCTAGAATTTTTCCCTACGGCAGTCATTCCGTCCTCACGGTTACCCTAAAAAGCACTGCTGTCCTCTTCCACAACCAAGTGGATCAGCCAGAGGCAAAGCGGGGCAGGCCCAGGGCTACACTGCGCAGGAGTGGTAGAGGCGGGATTTGAACCTGGGCATCCTCAATTCCGAACCCAGGCTCTTTTCTATTAAGTAAGCCTTAGTCCGTTGTGTGGGAGGCACGTACACACACGGAGGCTGCACGGAGCTCAGGCACACATCAGGCGGGCTTGGAGAAAATTCACTGCCACTTCTAAGCTGTGCATCTCTTTCATTAATATTATTCTGAGCCTCAGCTCTTCATCTGTAAAATGGGCACGACAGTTTTTAAACTGGTGATTCTGTGAGAGAATGAAGTAGAAACTGAACATGATAAGCTCCATATTATTTGATTAACCTTGTCTAGAAATTATAACTGAAGCCAGTGGTTATGAGCCTGGGTGGCAGGTTAATCCTGAAAGCCCAGGAGGACTGTAGACAAAGGTGCTTTGAGAATATTCTATCCTGTCTCGTGATGTTGATAAGAGTTGGGAAATGTTTACCAGACACAAATGCTAAAGATACCCAGAACAGAAACATTAGCCAGCACGGGCCAAACACCCAGTATGATCAGATTTATACTTATTTTGTGTTCATTTACTTATTTATTTTAATTTATGAAACCGTGTCTCGGCTCCTGTGTTAGCAAGACTTTCCCTGTGACGATCTGATTTGAAAGGTTTACCGTTGTCTCTCATGGAAAGCCTTCCTAACTCTAACGCCACATGCTTCTGTGTGGCCCGCCATGAGAAACCGTCACAGGGAAGGTATTTACTGGGAGGTATTTATTGCAGGAAGTTTACCCAGCTGTGCGCTAGTCAAGTCATTAGTCTTGAGTGATCAACTCAGAGGTCTGTGACCTCTCGACTTGATTCTGGATGTCGCTATGTGTGTGTATATACACATATAAATGGCCTGCCTGCCCCTGTTAAAATTCTTTGATGCTTTCTCCTCGTAAGTTTTGTGATTTCAACAGATTCATTTCCAAAAAGCAGCATGTGTCCTTCTCTCTTAGCACACTTCCCACCACACCCACCGCGCTGTGACTGTTTAGCAAAGCCAGGCCTTGGTTGTGACTGCTGACCGCGGCAACCAGCAAGCTTAGCAGCGCTCACAGCAGCAGTGTCTACGTCTGTCACAGAGCCTGCTTTCCAGCCCTTCCTGAGAGCACCCAAATGGACCCCAAACTGCCGGCTCTCGCTCCTGTGACCCCAGGATGTGCCAGCACTTGGGCCTGGGCTCCTCCTTTCTCCGCTGCTATTTCTCCACCAGCCAGACCCCTTCTTTCTTTCCCACGGTGCCACGTGCATGCCAGTGTTTCAGGCTGGCAGGGCTGTTGGTGTGGGCAGGCAGGCGGTGTTTGGGTTCTGTGCTGTGTGTGCCGTGTGGCTGGGGCTGCTGGCTGTGCAGCAACAGGCATCTGGGGGTGCTGCCTGTCCACTGGGGGAGGAGCGACAAGGAGGCAGGGCACATCCTGGACAGCTCTGGAGCCTGGCTGATCAGGATCAAATCCTTGCCCTGTCCCTCACCGGCAATGGGACCTCGTGCTCGTCTCTGTCACTCATTCATTCACATCCCTAATGGTTCCTGAGCATGCCTACCTCTGTGAACCAAGAGGAACCTACTCCCAGGCTCATAGTCTGTCCCGTTCCAACACACTTTGGGAAGTGCTGTGGCAAAGGCAGAGTATTGTGGGATTACAGGAGTGGCACTCAGCCAGCTCCCTTCACCTGTCAAACGGGACGATCATTATCCACTTGCAGATATGTGAAGGCTAAGCGAAGTGCGGTCTCGCAGGGGCTCAAGCACTGAAATCTAGTCTGAGTTCCACTTTGCTTTGCTTCCAGGAGGCTAGGCTGGCAGGAGGGAGGGGGCACCATCTGGGGAAGCCCACAAACCTACTTACTCTTTTGGGGGATTCAGGTCCTCAGGTCTTGTCTCAAAGAACTGCAGCACCTCATCGCACTGAGAGATGTAGGGGGGCAGCTGGATCAGAGCCTGGGGAAGAGACACGGGTGAGCCCAAAGGAAGGAAAGGGTGTCGGGAATGCTGCACGCCAGTGGTGCTCAAACTCGGGCACCAGCATCACTTGCAGGGCTTGCTAAAGCACAGATGGCCGGGCCCCAGCCCAGGGTTTCTGATTCAGTAGGTTGGCAGAGGGGTCTGAGAATGTGCATTTCTGAAAAGTTCCCCCACATACTATGTGTGTATATACAAGCATATATATAATAATCATATTTGGACAAATAATATGCACGTATTTAGACAAAATCAGACCATATTGTACATGCTATTTGTAAACTGATGCTTTTACTTAACAATAAATTGTCAACTTCATGCCATTTCATTATTGCTCTGCAAAATCATATATACTGGATACAGGGTGTCTATTGTACAGATGTATCATACTTTATTCAACGACTTGCCTACTGGTAAACATTTAGGTTGTTTCCAATATGCTTACATGTGTCTTAACTCACGAATTTGAGGCAGTAAGGTGAAGGGACTGTTTTATGATTTGTATAGAGGTTAGAGGTCTCCAGGTTAATGAGGGGTTAAAGTATCTGGGCTCTCCCACTGGCCAATTCCATTTTAACTTGCCTCAGTGGCTCACTGGAGGGAGCATGAAGGACCTTCAACTGTGCTGATGGGCTGGACAGGGAGGTAGGTGGAGGGCACGAAGTGGGACTAGGCACTTGATGTGCCAGTTTATCTAACAACAAGTATTCATTCAATGATTCAACAGGCATTTTCTTTGGGCCCAGCACTGCAACAGTTTCTGTGCCAAGTACAAGACAAGTACAGGGTATATCCTGCTCATTAAAGGATTTGAAACTCAGACTTGTTTCCATAATGAATTAACAGCTCAGTTTAACAAATATTTACTTAAGCCCCTTCTGGCTCAGGTCCGGGGCTGGGGTGATGGGGATGCAGATCCCAGTGTTCTAGAGTTGGTTCATGCATACATTTTATTACAAACACCTGTGCACGGAGTATGCATGGGCATATGTATAAATTGCATAGGTGATTCTGCCAGCTATATCAGCCCACTAGTACATGCTCTGTGGTGAGCCAGGACTCCATTCCCTCCCAGAAGGCCTCAGTTCTCTGGTACCTCTCATGTGCCTTCTCACCAAGCTAAGCCTGAGCTGGGGGTCTGGGGTGGAAAAGACATGTCTCACATTTTCTATATAACCAGCCCTTAAAAGCTCACCATCTACTCCCAAGGTGATATGCCAAACTGCAGCAGTACTGGGCTCAGATGGACCAATGGAGAGACAAATGGAGGTTTCCAATCTGGTACCTTCTATAGGTTTCAGGGGTATTTTGACACTACATGATTATTTCCCCCCATTTAAAAACATCTTAATTGTGATTAAATACACACCATATAAAATTTACCATCTTAACCATTTTCAGGTGTACAGTTCAGTAGCATTAAGTACATTCACATTGTTATGCAACTATCATCACCATCCCTCCATAGAACTCTTCATCTTGCAGAACTGAAACTCTGTCCCCATTAAACAATAATTCTCCCTCACGCCCCACACCTGGCAACCACCATTCCATCTTCTGTCACGATGAACTAACTATCTTAGGTAGCTCATCTAAGTGGAATTACACAGTAGTTGTCCTTTTGTGTCTGCCTGATTTCATTTAGCATGTTCATCCACTCAAGGTCTATCCATGTTGTTTAACTTCCTTCCTTTTAAAGGCTGAGTAGTATTCCATTGTATGTATATATCGCATTTTGCTTATCATTCGTCTGTCAATGGACACTTGGGTTGCTGACCTTACATGACTTTGGAGTCAGGCTCTAACTTTAAGCCAAACCCCACAACGTGCAACCTGCCCCAGACCTAAAGTGGAAAAACACAACTCCAAGAGGGTGGATGGTTTCACAGGGTACCGTCCCTGGTCACTGTCCACTCTTCCATCTTTTGGAGGGTGAAGGATGCTGACCTAAAGGGTGTACTGATTTTAAAAGTAGCCTTTAAATACCTCCTGCTCTGCAGCAAATCCCCAGGGACTGACCATTTCCAGGCCTGAGGCAGAATCTCAGAGGGAAGATCAGCCCCTGCCCCTGTTTTCTGGTCTCCCTTCTTTTTCTAGGTCAGAGCAATGAGCAGTCATTCTCCTGACCAGGACAAGCTGCTGTCAGCCCACCCCCACCCCCTGGTGGGTATCTCTTTCCTCTGAAATCCTGCAGCTCTTGCAGTTGGAACCACATAATGAAGGAGCTGATTATATGCTGGACTGTGCTGTGTCCTGGCTGCTTTGTGTGCAAATATCTTGCGGCTCCCCAAGACTGCACTCCCTGACGATGGCTCAGCACTTGGTGGCTCCCAACATGCATTTCTCTGTATCCCTTTATGTAATCCTGGGAGGGCTGACCCGTTCTAGAGATGGGGAAACAGAGGCTCTGGTGTGGTGACCTGGACTTGAGAGACCAGGGCTGGTTGACTTCATTCCTCTACTCCAGATCCATAGAGGAGGGAGGAGGCAAGGGAGTGGCGGCTGTTCCTCCTCCACCTTCCTTACACGCCTAGACAGGGCTGGGGAGACCTATGATACCTGGTCGAACAGTATTTGCTGAATTAATAACATGAGGGAGAGGGCTGGCCCTGGCCACGTGGCCCTGCTAGAAGAGAGCTGGGTGGGTGTGGGGTACGAGCCCCCGGGGTGCTCATCATCCGCTTGGTGGGGCCCTCCCCGGGTGCTCCTTACTGAAATGAGCAGAGGCTCCAAATGGACCAGGAGGGGAAGGGACAACAAGGCCCACAGAAACCTTCCAATAATGCCAAGTTCTCTTCTGGTTTTGAGCTATTTCTAGGAAGGAAAAGCCAAACCAAACCTCCAAACCATAAAATAAGCCAAGTTACTAACAAAAGGCTGCAGTGAATGCTTTGGTGTTGGCCCCTTTCATTCTGGAGGGACTGGCTAACAGTAAAAATGACCCACGGCAGAGAAACAATTCTGCTTCTGAAACACTCCAGGATTGTCCTGCATTTGGTCAGTAGTGACAAAGAAGCAAAACTCAGTTCTGTTCTGGAAGGAATGCTGGCCCTTTGGACAGATGTGGCTGGTTGTTGCAGGCACTACACGGGACAGCAGGTCCTGCTTGCACAGGGTAATGATGAAGTCAGACAGAACCAGCTCCCGGTTCTGGCTCTGTCACTCTCTACCCGTGTGGTTCTGGCCAAGTCTTATTACCTCTCTGAGCCTCAGTCTGCTCATCCGTAAAACGGGCCTAACCATCTTGGATGGCTGTGCTACAGAAGTGGCTAAAGATTTCCATCATATACTTAGCTACTTGATAAACAGTTAACCCCTCTGGTTCCCTGTACTGCACCAATTACAATAATATGGTGGTTCCCAAAGGTGAATTTAGAGGCAGCAAGATGATTACGTTAAATGACAATGCCTTGGCTAGGGAGAAAGTTCATGTTTCCTCAGTTTTCTTGCAATCCTTTTTAAATGCAGAAAAAATGCCCCACAGAGGTGACACTTTTCTAACTTGCATCCTGAGAGCAGGACCAGGCTCTGCAGAGCCCCGGGGGGGGCAGAGCAGCTGGCGCAATTTAAAAACACTTTTTTTGTTGTTATTGTTTCATTGTTTTCATTTTTATTTTTATGGCACATGATACCCATTTTATATTATGGTTGTGATATAAAGTTTCCTCTAATATATATTAAGAAAGCTAAAGAAGTGAGTTAAAGAAAAATATTAATAATAATATAGTGGCTCACGCTTGTAATCTTAGCACCCTGGGAGGCCGAGGTGGGAGGATCGCTCGAGGTCAGGAGTTCGAGACCACCTGGAGCAAGAGTGAGACCCCATCTCTACTAAAAATAGAAAGAAATTAATTGGCCAACTGAAAATATATAGAAAAAAATTAGCCAGGCATGGTGGCGCATGCCTGTAGTCCCAGCTACTCGGGAGGCTGAGGCAGGAGGATC
>CAUYRT010073814.1:0-20417 GCA_963574885.1 Lepilemur ruficaudatus | reverse complement strand
ACAGAGTAGATTTTTGAATGTAACAAGATAAGTCAACTTGAGTGGTAATATATTTTGGGAAATCAGCTCACTACAAATTGTGACTGTAAACATTGTACTGTAAATGCTTTGTAGTTTTCCCCCAATAAAAAAAAAAAAATTGTATCTGTTGGCAATGAGTATAAATCCAAGCAGAGCCTGATTTGATGACCAGGCTGCCATCACACAGAAATAAACAACAGGGATTCAAACTGGAGTCGAGTTTTCTGTCTCCTCTGGAGCATTACTCACACACGCTTGATGGACTTGGAAGCTCTGTATTGTTTCTCCTAGCAGAGTCTCAGTATAGCCACATTCTTTATTTCTTCCCTTAAAAGGGCCAGAATATCAGAAGCCTGCCTGTTTCTTGGACAAAAGTTGTGAAGAGCATCACACATTGGAGCCAAAGGCAAGACACAGAAGCACAAGACGAGGAAGGTATGTGCGAGGTGCCGTGGCATGCTGTGGGGGGATCACAAATGGCACAGACAGACCAGCGCACCACTTGTTGGCCTTTGTGGCCTTAGTAAATTGTTTCCTCTCTCTGAGGCTTGTTTTCCTCATCTGTATTGAGAGAATAATTCACACATAATTTAGCACTAATGTCTGGATTAAATAAACCATCACATTAGGTTAAGAGGGCGGGCTCTGGAGACAAACTTCCTGGACTCCCATCCTGACCATTTCTTCCCAGCTGTGTGAACCTGAGCAGATGACGTAAGCTCTCATTTAAGTTTCTTCATCTATAAAATGGCCAGTGGTATGTTACTTACCTTTAAGGTTCTAGTGAAGATTATATGAGACACGCGAAAACTCTGATTACAGTGCCTCACACACTGCTAATGTTCTGACGATATTGATCATGATAATGATGATCCTGAACAAGAACAAGAATAATGACGATCACTTCTGAAGTGGCCAGAATATAATATGGCTCTGAACGTGTTTAATTTTTCCTGTAATTCATCATCCACAGCTGTAATCTCTCTTTAAGATTAAGGCTCCAATGTAAGCATTAACATGGCCGCCCACCTACCCAAATTGTAAAGACATTCCTATAGAAGCCAACTGATGTTTTCCGGGCCTAGCAATGCTTTAAACCAGTTCATCTCTAAGGCAGGGTACAGTGGCTCATGCCTGTAATCCTAGCACTCTGGGAGGCCAAGGCAGGTGGATCGTTTGAGCTCAGAAGTTCAAGACCAGCCTGAGCAAGAGCAAGACCCCGTCTCTACCAAAAATAGGAAAAATTAGCCAGGCATGGTGGCACACACCTGTAGTCCCAGCTACTTGGGAGGCTGAGGCAGAAGGATTGCCTGAGCCCAGGGGTTTGAGGTTGCTGTGAGCTAGGCTGATGCCACGGCACTCTAACTGGGACAACAGAGTGAGACTCCGTCTCAAAAAAAAAAAAAAGAAACAGCTCATCTCAAACTTTTTATAAAATAATCTGACTATTTTTTCTTGCATTGTGAAATTGTTAGAAACCCATTCAATGCTTTCTCTATAAAATTCTGTCCAAAATAATCAAACACTCCAGGAGATAAAATATCACCAGGCACTTTTACAGCATTTGATGATGAGTGAGGAAGATCTGTCTAGACAGACCCATGAGAAATCATTATTATATTACGCTCAACTGCCTTCATACACCACCCACAGATACAAGGGGAGAAGGAAATGACAGCTCTATGTAACATGATTTAAGCATTCCAGAGACTTTGGGCTTTGCCATGAAACATCAACTTCTTGGCACTTTCACATTAGTTTTTCATGTCATATTTTTGGAGAATAACTTCAAAATAGTTGGACCAAACAATAATATTTCTCATACAAACCCACCTTCTGCCTTCTCTAGTGTATTTGTGTTTACATGCTTGGAAGAGCCAATAGCCCATTCCTACATCCAAACAATAATATTGAAACTGGAAATGTGCTTGTATCTTTGTAAGAAATCACAGGAGAGAGCAGCTTTCTTAGTGGTGGGACCAAAGATGGTAAAATAAATAGATAGTTGTTTTCTGAGACAAAACAAAATATATGTCTGTGTGTGTCTCAGTTACTATCAAAAGATCTCTATTTTTCTCCTCTTTCTGTGTGTTTTCTTATGTTCATGTTTTTCTTACATTTATACCTTGATTTGCAAAATATACATCAATGAGATTAGAAAAATGATAGAGCCAACATACCGAAGAGCAGTGGTTCTCAAATTTGATCAAGCATCAGAATCCCTGGGGCTTGTTTTAACAGATTCCCGTGCCTGAGCCCAAGAATTTCTGATTTAACAGGTCTAGGGTGAAACTGAGACTTTGCATTTCTCATTCATTCCCAGGTGAAGCTGATGCTGCTGGTTCAAGGGCCACAATTTGAGAAGCAGTGATGGAGAATAATGGTCACCAACCTTACGTGGAGTCACAGAACCAGTGTTCTGGTTTCGACTCTGCTCTGTGACCGAAGGCATGTATTTAATCTCTCCAGATCAGTTTCTCAAGGGTGAAGTTAGGAGTTTGCACAGAACTGGCTTTCCAACACCAGTGGTCCATGAACACTAAGCCTTCTCTGCACCCTGTACCCCTTGAAAAGCTCCAAACTGCCTTGGGTGATGCTCTTCCATCATGCACAGGGATGCCCTCTTTGACCTAGTCTCCATCAGTGGTTCGCAAAGTTTTCAAAAGTAGAAAGGCCAATTAAAGAGATGGCATCCTATTTCTAAACCGTGAAATGCTTTATAACTTATTAGATCCTCTGCCCATGCTTAGTAGAAGGACTACATGCTTTGGCTTCAAATGACCAGCTGTCATGTTGTCTGTCTTAGTAGGAGAATTGACATAATAATAACAAAAAAAAACTAAAAATTTACATTTATTGAACACTTACCATATGCCAGACACTATGATAATGATAAGGCCTTTATATACATCCTTATTTAATCCTCACTGTAACCCCATATGGCATTCATTATTATCATGCTCATTTTAGGCAGCAGAAAATATACTCCGAACAGTTTTTCTACACACTCAAAGTCACACATGGAACAAGTACCAGAACTGAGATGCAAAATCAATTTAGTTTTATTCCAGATCCAGGACCCCTGACTGTGGTGAGAGTTAAAATTATATATATATATATATATATATATACACACACACACACACATATATATATATATATGTCATTGTATAGTTTCTAGTCTAAAACTGTGATTCTACTCCCAAGTGAGGGTGGAGATCAGGTTCTGACAAAGGACCAGGTGAAAGAATGAGTGGCAGCAGGGTGAAGGTAAACACCCGCTGGGCATGGCCAATGATCTAAGCCAGGAGGACCAGTGTCAAATAATGGGAGGAAAGCCTGAGGCTTGGGCCAGGGCTTGTTATTTGAGAGACACATGCTGAAATTCAGGTATTTTCAAAACACAGAAGCCATGAAAATAGGTCAAAGCCAAACCCAGGGCAGCTAATGGGCAACTGGAGACGTAAGAACCGGTAATAGGAGAGGGAGCTAGTCCAAGGGCGTTCCTGGAAGGAGACGTGTTCGTACTGAAGGAGCCGTCTCCTTTATCTAAAGAAGCTCTCCTCTGCCCGCACAGCCTCACCCAGCCCGTCACTTACCCCACTCCTCCATGTGAGCAAAATAAACACTGGGAGAAGAAAGGCCAGTTGTGCATAGATATTACGCTAATTCTTTACAGAGCAGGCCTATTAAAATGCTGAAGAAACTTGTCTTAATTCTTAAATTATTCAACATCAAAATTACTAATCGTACCAACAAATGAAATAAAATAGGCCATTGTTAAATTTAGAGGACTCTAAAAGATGCATTGGAAATCCACTCATCCTGAAAGCCCCTAACACATCAGCAACCAGACTGAACCCTCTGCTGCAAGCGATTCAAGCCGGGATCTGAGCAACTCCTCAGCAATAGTGGCTCCAGATTCCCAGCACAGCAAGGGCCATTCTGGCTGGACAGAGAAGCTAAGTGATCTTTAAAAGTATTTCCTCATTCTTCCTCAGGATTATACATTTATTTGGGGGGTCTTGACGTGAATGTCTGTGGCAAGCAAAGTGTTTTAATTTTTTTAACGTTACGCTTGTAGAGGACAAAAATATGTCACTCCAAAATATGCCAATTTGGCATGAAGGCTCTTTTGAGCTGGAGGAAAATGAGATTCAAGAGATACAGAGTTCTCTTCCCAGAACTTTCCTAATCTGAATAAAACCAGAAATTTCTGAGAAATGAGGACTGCCATAAACCCCTCCCCTGGGGAAGTTTTCTGTCTCTGGAAAGAACAGAAAGTCAGCAATAAAATGGATGTGCACAAGCAAACCTCACTCCATTAGTTTCCCCATATACTCACCTTCCCACAATCCTCCACCTTTGGAAGTCTAAGGGCCTTTTCCTTTGTCTTGTCACTTCTTTACAAAGGTATTGCTCTTTGCTGAGATGCTATATAAGCCCTAGTTCTAACCACCCCTTTGAGTTATTCATCACTGAGTTCCCCCCTGTGCGGTGTGTGCTGCACAGGATAATAATCTGCTTCTTCTTCCTGTTAATCTGTCTTTTGTCAATCTAATCTGCAAGGCCCCAGCCAATGAACCTAAGATGGGTAGAGGAAACGTGTGTTTTTCCTCCCTTACCTGTTCATCATATTTGGGGAACTGAGAAGACCCAATGGAAGGAAGGCAGCTTCCATGCTGCCCCCTGGACTCTCAGAGCCCCTCAAATACTTTACATTTTCAGCAGACATTTCTCAGGTTTTCCCCAGTCTGGGGGCAGCACAAAGTGTTTCCATAGAACAAGTCACCCCCAGCCCTCTCTAGGGGCTCACAGACACGTAAGCTGATAGGGACAAAAATGAAGAGCTGCACTGGAAGCAGAATTACATCAGTAAATTTTCTCCCAAAAGACTCCCATGCAGTAAACAATAAACTGTTTATCATATTTTCTACAAGCTTTATGCATGTTAACTAATGAAATCATTACAACCACACTGTAAATAAGTGCTAGTATCATTCCATTTTATAGATGAGGAAACTGAGGCACAGAGAAGTAACATGGCTCAAGGCTGCACAAAGCAAATAACAGAACCAAGAATCATGCCCAGGAGGTCTGGCTCCACGCCCACGACCCCAGTGCTCCATTCTAGACCACCAGGCCCAAATCCCAGGCTCTTTTCTGTTTCTCCACCTTGATCTCATATAAATTGAGAGATCCAGAGTCAGACCACATCTTGCCCCTTGGCTGGTCCAGGCCATCATCCAGCTCACCTAGCTTATCACAAGAGCTTTCCCACTGGTCTCCCTGCTCCCAACCTCAAACCTCTGCAGTATGAATGACCAGCCTGGGTGACCCTGAGTGACTGTGACGGTGCCTCCCACACCTGCAGGGCCTGTTCCAGCCAGCTGCTCTCCCTGCTGCTGTCATGCACACCCTCGTGCTGGCTGAGTCAGCTCCACATCGCATGGGAAAGGGTGAAGGCTGACCTCTCTTTGCCCTAGCACGAAGACCTGAATCGTCAGACAGACTCAGGGAAAGTGCCAGTCTCTCCCAACCCCTGGAAAGGTAGAAGAAAGAAACAACGGATCTGGGCAGCCCTAGGCCGGCAGGAGCAGCATCCTGCAGTCCTCTTCTCTGCCCTGGGAGGCATTTGGGTTTTGGAGTCACTCACAAGCACTAACACTCTGTTCAGCAAAAACCAGCTCTGGGCAGGTGCACGGTGTCAGGGTCTCAGGCCTCCCTGATGGAACATTCAGAAGGCCTCCATGACTACCTGTCACTGCTGGTACAGCCACTCCCCACAGCAGAAGTCACAGGATGACCCATGACACCCAATCTAATCACATCAAGTATGTTCTTCTAAAGCATTTTTAGATAATGATTTCTTATTATAGCATTCCCAACATTCCCACCAGGATCAGCCAGCTAGGAAACCCTACCAGCGTGTTTACAGAGGTTTCAGCTAAAAAAATGGTTTAAGGCCCTATGGGGAAGGAGAGAGGCAGAAGGAGAAAGTGAGTTGTGGACTCACTGTAACTACTTCTTTCCCACAATCTCACACCACAAGCAAAAATCAATTTCAGACGGATTGTAGATCCAAATGTGAAAAATAAGACATAAAGCTTTTAGAATAAGACTTACGCAAAGATTTTTTACACAAGACACAAAAAGTACTAAAAATTGATAAACTAGATGACATTAAAATTAATAACTTCTAAAAAGACATTATTAGGAGAATAAAGAAGCAAGCCACAAAATGGGAAATGATACAGGCAGTACATATCTCCAACATAAGAGTCATATGCAGAATAAATACTTATAATTTATTAAGAAAGGATTAAAAACTTCAAGAAAAATAAGAAAAAAAACCCAGAAATCTTAAACAAGCTCTTGTCCACAAAGGATATCCAAATGGCCAATAAATATATGTACTAGGGCTCAACTTCATTGGTGTTCAAGGAAATACAAAATAAAAAACCCTTGAAAACACCCTCATAACCCATTAAAATGGTCGAAATGAAAAAGATAAAAAATACCTAGAATTGGTGGTTCTACGGAGTAGCCAGAACTCTCAAGCATTACCGGGAAGAGTGAACGTCAACACAACCATGATGCAAAATGGGTAAGATTTCCTAAAGGACAAAATACAGCTACCCTAGAGCCCAGCGATTCCATATCTATGTACATACTGAACATCAATTAATATATATGTGCACTGAAATGTATGGAAGTGTTCATAAAAGTACTTTAGCACTATTTACGGTAAACAGTAACTGAAAACAACCCACAAGCCCATACACACAGAATGGATAATTGCATTGTGTTATATTCATACCATGGAATATTGTATGAAAATAAGAATGAACAAACTATAACTAAATACAACATAGATGAGCACCCCAAATATAAATTGAGTCAAAGAAGCCAAGCATAAAATTTATCATCTATCTACCTGTCTATCTATAATTTAAAACCAAGAATAACTAATCCATGGTATAAGAATTCAGAATAGTGGCTGTGCTTTGGGAGTGAGGGCAACAGGCAGGAGGGAGTGACTCGAGGGAGCCATGGGGGCTCCTAGGCTGCCGGTTGTGTTCCATCTCTTGATCTGCATGTCAGTTACACAGATGAGTTCACTTGGAAAATCCATTGGGCTGTATGCTTATCGGTCTGTAAGTTGAGGTTCCATAAAAAGTTTACTAAAGGTTGCAAACACTAGATTTTAATGCACTTAGGTGAGGCAGACACTCTCCAGATCACTCCGATCCTCATCCTTGTCTGTGTCTTACCCTGGATCTGCCTCCCAGCTCACTCCTGGCCTCTAAGGCATTTAAATTTGAGTCCCTGGGTGGTCAACTAAGGTCCCCTGGCCCTTCCCCATCCCATCCTTCCATTGTGTTTATAATTTCCACATCATGTAGATTTCTTAAAAACAAACTAACCAAGCAAAGGCATTTTTCTCATCCCTGGGTTGACAAAGCTATGAAACGGGATGCAGTAACCCTGACTAGATGAAATCGTGATTTAAACTTTAAGAAGTTATTTACACTAAAAGCATTTCATAGTGCTAGAGAAAGGTGCTAAAAGTATGGTCCAACGTGTTTCATTGTCGCCAGCTGGTTCCTGGAATCTGTGTGTAAGTCCACAAAGACTTAACAATTTCAAACAGTTGAGATGAGAACAGAAACAGATGTGTCTCCGGATGGCTGAGCAGACGCTGATGTCTGAAGCACCAGCACAGTGACCACCCAAATTGAACCTCCAGCTCCACGTGAATATTCCAGATTTGACTCTGGGACTTAGCAGCTCGTGCACATCAAGCTTGCACTCTGCACACCAGAGAGAAATTAATTACCCAATGTATTGCATCTCAGAGTTCATAGGGAGGGCTGGACATCTACCTGTCGCTGTGTGTTGGTATCTCTTTGTCTGGACCCCCATCTACCCTTAACATTTCAGAGTCTTGGGTAGGAGTACAAATGGAGGCTCCTATATCAAATGTCTAAATATTTCAAAATTATAAATCAAACTGGCCCAGCCATGTTCCAACACAGGTTCACATGGCCTGGTTCCCAGGGATTGCTCTTGTGACCTGGTGACTAAAAGAGCTACATTCCCCATCTGCTTCCTCAGATCGCAAGTGGTAGAGTGAGCCAGCTGGGCAGGACCCACAAGAAGGCAGCCCAGGACCAGCACGTATGGGCAGTACCAATTTGTACTTAGACCAACACTGGAAAGCAATTGGGAATCATCCGTTAAAGTTTATGATACACATAATGTACAATCCAGCAATTACACTCCTAGGTACATATCCTAGGAAAACTCTTGAATATTTGCACCAGCAGACAGGGACAAAAATGTCCCTAGCATCATGGTTCATAGTAGGAAAACCTGGAAAGTACCTAAATGTCCACAGATAAGATATAAATTCATAAATTGTGGTACATTCAAAAATGGTTTCAAACATTCAAATAAAACCTCCACATAGGGAAATAATAATATATACTATATATAGCCCAGACAATGCTATCTCTTCATGATCCTCCTGAGCACATTTCCAAGCCTCTCCTTACATCTAGGTGGGACCATGTGACTGAATTCAGACAATCCCAGGCCTATCTGTAAAAGGTCCTGTGCAATCTTTCATTTTCACTCTACACCACACCCCTACAAGCACACCTCCACTGTCAATCCAGGCCATCCTGAACAGAAGGAGATGATTCAGAAATGGTGAACTGTACAGTAGGAGGCCACACACAGAGGTCATCACTTGAAGAAAAACTGCCCAGAAGAGCTCCACAACCAATAACATCCACATCTGATATTCTGGCCACCAATACTTTTGAGTTTATGTGCTGTAACAATTGCTGTGGGCAGTTCAACACAGAAGTGAGAGCACGGAGTTGAGACCAGACTGCCAGGGATTGAATTTTACTTATCTCTACTTACCATAACCTTGGCCAAGTGACTTTATCTCTGTCTGCCTTCGTCTGCCCATAACTAAGACGTGGATAATGAAAGCCCCGGTGCAAAAGTTCTAGGTGAAGAATAAACGTGTCAATACATGTAAAGTATTTACAATAGAGTCTAGCATCTGCTAAAAACTTAAAAATGTGAGATATCACCATTATCATTAGTATTGAGAGAACATCTTGAAAATATTCCAAGGAAGGTCAATTATGCACTCTAGTATACATCAGATTCTTGCAAATTTGGTTAGAATGAACTATCCCTGGATCAAGTTTGTGTGCCTGAAAAGCTGAAACGAGGCTCTAGGACAAGTTGCCTTCACAAATGTACTGCCACCAACTGCGGATCTGAGTGAATGGCCAGCTTGGCTTCCCAGGGGGCATCTTATCTTGTCTCTGCTAAAAACAAACAAATAAATAAATAAATAGGGATCCAATAAAATATTATTAAAGTCAATTTCAATAATTTTAGTTCCTCTTGACAAAATAAATTCTGGGCCAAAATATACTAGATAATTGCTTCAAATTTCTACATCTTTTCACCTGTATAGACCCAGTAAGAGCAATAATATGGAAGCAGCAAAGATCTAAGGAGACTGTTCTGAAGCCAAACCTTAAAATTACACTGATTTTCAATGTCCAGAAACTCGGGATCCTCCCCCTTTATTTTTTCCTCCTTTTCATCAAATGACCTGGTCTTAGTCCATTCAGGCTGCTATACTAAAAACCATAGACTAGGTGGCTGATAAACAATATAAGTTTAATTCTCACAGTTCTGGACACTGGAAAGATCCGGGTGCCAGCAGGTTTGGTGAGGGCCTGATTCTCTCATAGACTGCAGTCCTGTCACTGTAACTCACATGACAGATGGAACTCTCTGGGGTCTCTTTTCCAAGGGCACTAATCTCATTCTTGGAGACTCTGTCCTCATTACCTAATCACCTCCCAAAGCCCCTCCTCTCAATACCATCACCTTGGCGGTGAAGACTTCAACATTTGAGTTTGGGAAGACACAAACATTCAGACTACAGTGGAACCTCCACCCTGGCCCAAGGAAGTAAAAATACTTTTTAAGTAAGAATAAAAAATGTTTAATTTTTGTGTGTCTCTGAAAATAAAACGATAAACAGTGATTCTTTTTCATAGTTTATTTTATTTTATATTACATTTTAACATTATATTTATTATCTAATTTATCATAAAATCAATGGTTTATCATAGTAACTTTATGAGAATAATAATTTGTTCTTTCTTAAACACTGAGTTAAACTGTACAGATTTAAATACTCATTAATTTTAATACTCATTAAGACTTTTGGGGTTTGTTTTTCTCACATATGTGAATATGTTAGCTATATATTGGGATTGGGCTATGTATATGGCTATGCTAAAGTTATGTACCATTAAGGTTAATAGTGATATTGTATAAAGACTGTGGTCTAATCCCAAAAGTAAAAGGATTTTGAAATGGGAAGGAAGGAATAAATTTGAAATAAAAGTGACTATATGACAATTTAAGAAGTCTTTCACTACCCTACACACTCTATATGAACCAGCTATGAAAGCTTGTTCATTGCAAACTTCCACCCTGACCCAATGCCTACTTTAAGGCTATACTCAGCACTTGGCCACATCCCTTGAAACAAATAAACAAAAAAGGAAAATAATAATTGGTCTAACTCTACTGTGCATTAGTGACTGACATGACTTTCATTAAAGACTTGGCTGAGAGATAAATAAGATGGTGTGCATTTCATGCCTCACAGCAATCGGTTTACAAAAATTCACATTAGCCATTTCTGTTCTTCTCCTATAGTCTTTTCTGTCAACTAGACTCTGAACTGCTTTTCTTCCCCTTCCTTGATACATCAAGATTTCCAAAATTCCCCCTGTATTAGTCCAAGAAATTCACTCTGGCTTCATGCTATTTCATCCAGCAAAATAAAAGCTCTTTTGACATCAGTTTTGAAACCATCTATGGTTCTCAACCATGTGATTTATACAGTCATTTACAGAGCAAAAGCAGTTAGATGGAGAAATTGTTATTGGTCTCTTCCACAGAGAAAATAAGAGTTCTTCAATCATCATGCATAAATTTTTCCCTTTCTTATAAACCACATAATAACATGAAAAGCAAGTATTATTCTTCCTATTTTTTGGACAAAAGACAGAAAGATTATGTATCTTGCCAAAGGATATCTTTCAACATACAATGCTCATTGAACTTCAATTTCATTTTATTTCTGGTTGGAGAGATTGGAAAGATAAAAGCTACATTTCCTAGGGTATCTTATAGCAGGGTGTTTGAACGTGAATTCCATTCCACTAGTTAGATATAGTCCCATGAGATATGGAAGGTAGTAAGGAGGCTACTTTTGCTGGTCAGCAAGTTCCTGGGAACATGAAGATATTCTTCAGCAATGTTCCAGGACCAGTTAAAATACCAAAAAAGAAAAATCTCTTTGAAGACAATGGAAAGCTACTCAATCAACTTGGACTTAAGGGGGCTCTACAAATGATTCTCAGTGGGAGGTTGGTCTACCAGAAGCTACTCCATCATAAGCATAATTAGACTCCCAGAATGATACAAAACTACCCCATCCTGGGAACTACGACTGGTGAAAATGCCACCAAGGATACTTCCATAACTGTCTTTTGATACCCAGGAATCCAGAAAGTGGAACTCAAGGTAGATCAATTCAAAATATATACACTGAAGTACATAGTGAAACAAAGCAAATACAGAAAAGAGTATTTAAAAACATACTGGTACATTGAAAAAATCTTACCATACTTGTATTTGGAATCCCAAGAAAGAGAAAGAAAAAAGTACAAAAGTAATATTAGAACACATGACTGATAAATTTCTAATTTTGATGAAATCATCAATACACAAATTCAAGAAATTCTGTAAATGTCAAGAAGGATGAATACAAAGAAAAACATCCCTTCCTACATGGCAACAAAACTACTGAAAACAAAAGAAAATGACAAAATTTCAAAAGTAAGTATGGCAAGTAAACATATTACCTTTTGTCTTCTCATCAGAAGCCAGATGACAAAGTAATTACATCTTAAAACTGCTGATAAAAAATAGCCAACAACCTAGATTTCTATACCCAGCAAAAAACATCAGTCAAAACATGGAAGTGACATAAAGATGTTTCAGATAAAAGAAAGCTAATAAACTTAGTTGTAGGCAAATCTAAACTAAAAGAAATATCAAGTGTAATTCTACAGGTAGAAGGAAAATAATTCCAGATAAAAAAACAGGAAACAAACAGGGGAAAAAAAGAACGGGAAAAAAAGAAGAAAGGAAAGGGCATTACAATAATAATGTCTTAGAAGAACTGAAACTTATACAGAACAAAGTGTTTGATAACAATAGCACAAAAGCAGAGGAGCAAATAGAGTTAAAATGTTGTGGGATCATAGTACTGACAGGGACATGGTAAAGTAAAACTTTATATTAACTATAATTGGTTGGGAATGCACATTATAATCTCAAGGTTAATCATTGAAATACTGAATATGAATATATAACTAAAATATAGTCTATTATATTACAAATACTGTACTAATCCAAAATAAGGAAAGGACAGAAAAAATTAAGTATAAAACAAATCAAATAAAAAACAATAATAGCAAGAGTAGATGCCAATCCAAATGTGTCAGTAGTTATATCAGTCTAGCAGGAAGATAAAACAACCCTAAATCTACATAGATCCAATAATATACCTCCAAATATACAAAGAAAAAATTGAGAAAACTAAAAAGGAGTTATAGAAAAATCCACAAGCAGAATTCGAGGCTTTATCAGCAGCTGACAGAACAAGCAAACCAAATAATTGACAAACAAAATATTAGAAGATAAGGAATTTATAATTAACCAAATTGACAAATGTAAAAAGCTATAACTAACATGACAGAAAATGCAATTTTTTTCAAATACATATAGGATATTTCCCAAAAATGAGCTAAAAAGAAAGTCTCAACAAAGATAAAGAGTTGAAATCTTTGAGAGTATATTCTCTGACCACAAAAAAATTATGCTAAAAAAAGAATACATATATATACATAAAACTAAAAATCCTCAACTATTGGAAATTAAGTAATACATATTTAATCACAAATTAAAGAAAATTTCAAAACAGGAATTCGAAAGCATTTTGAATTAAACAAAATGACAATAGGACTTTAAACTTGTGAGACTCAGAGTTGTGCTTAAAGGAAAATGTATAGCTTTCCATCCTCATATTTAAAAGAGAAATGTTGAAAATCAAGCTTTAATTATCCAACTCAAGATATTTGGAAAAGAAAAGTAAATGAAATGCAAAGAAAGCGGAAGAAATGAGATACTAAACATAAAAACAGAAAATAATGAACAAAAAATAAACAAAGCCACAAGTCGGTTCTTTGGAAGGATTAATAAGATTGCCAGTCTTCTAGCAAGGCTAATCAAGAGAAAAAGAGAAAATGCACAAGTTCCAGTATCCGGTATGAAAAGGAAGACATTATGAGAGCAGCGATATATAATAAACAGATAAGAGGACAAGAGGATCCAATGAAAAACTTTATTCTAATAAATTTGAACACTTACTTTAAAGAGTTACTATTCTTTAAAAAAAAATCCAACTTACTAAGTATATGAGTCTGTTTCTAGATTGTCTCTTCTGTTTCTTTGGTCTGTTTGTCTCTCCTCTACCTATAACACACAAGCTTAATTACTACAGACTTGTAATATAAAGGAGAATTGAATATTGGAAATATTGGAAAATATTGAAAATAATGGAAAATCTGAATATTTTTATATTTATTAAAGACATTGAATTTGTTTGTAAAAACATTTTCACATACATACACACACACATACACACATATACACTGGCCCAGAAGGGTTCATTTGTGATTTTTTAAGACAATTAAGGAAGAAATAGCACACCATTACATAAATCACACAGAAAACAGAAGGGGGGCTTCACAATTTATTTTATGAGGTCAACATAACTTTGGTATGAAAACTCAACAAGGATATTGTAAGTGCAAAAATTATAGGTCATCTCTTTCATAAACAGTAAAAATATTTTTAGATTAGTGAACAAAACTAACAATATATAAATATGTCAAAAGAAGTTTGTTTTATCCCAGGAATACAAGAATGATTTAACATGCACAAATCCGTCCATGCTATTCATCATTGTAACAGAAAAAAATAAATGATTATAGACAGAGAAAAAGTATTTAATAAATTTCAATATCCATAATTTATTTTTTAAAACCCAATTACCTATGAATAAAAGGAAACCTCTTTAATTTGGCAGAGATTTTTTTGTATCAATTCTTAATGGTGAAATGTTGAGCTTGGGGTCAAGGATACCCACTTTAACAATTTCTCTTCTACTTAGAATTAGAGAATGACACAGTGTAATAAAATAAGAAAATAGAAGTTATAAAGACTGGAAAGGAAAAATACCCACGATTATTGGCAGATATTACATTGTATAAAGAGACAATCCAAAAGAATAGCTGCATTATAATTAATAAGGAAGTTAACAAAGGTTCTAAAACAAGTCAACAGACAAAAGTAATGATATCCTTTTATAACAAAAACACACAAAAGGAATATCCATTTTGGAAATCAAAAATACAGCAAATATTCAGAAATAAATCTTTAAAAAAATGTCCTGCATAATGTCTGCATTATATTATTGTGATAAAGAAACCTAAATCGAGGCATATTCCATGTCTGTATATCCGAAGACTTGTTATAGAAAAGATTTAAATTCTTCCCAAATTAATCTAGAGATTTCTCACTCTGAGTATGGAACCTCAAGCCAAATCCCAGAAAAGCTGCATGTTGTAGGTGTGTGACTCAACAAGTTGATTCTAAATTTTAGTATTATTATTATCAGAAACAGAAATGCAAGATACCAACAATTGTCAAAGAACTCGTGAAGAAGAGTAAAGCCAAATGACTTATACTACAAGGAACTAAGATCTCTCACAAAGCTGTAGCAGTTAAGGTTGTGTGATGTAGGTGACAGGAGAGGAACAGAAAACCCAGAAACAGACTCACACACCTGATTCATGATAGAGGTAAAATGTACTGCAACAGGGAAAGTTCTCTTCAAATGATGGCTCTTTTTTTCTCCTTCATTACTTCTGTTAGGCCAGGGTTTCTCAAAAACCTGAAGCTAACATAGAAAGCTTCTGAACTATTATTTTATTAGAAACACAATCCCATGCAGCTGAAGTGAGGGACAAAGTCAGAGACAAAGGAAGGGTGGGAGAGCCAAGGCAAGGACGCCTACCCCACCAGCCCTCACTAAAGGTGGAAATCGAGCCCTTGCGCAATCCGTGGAAATGCACCTGAGTAAGCTGCGCAAACAGCTGGCAGCGACTGTCCTTCAAAGGAGACAAAGTGGGAACCATTTATCTTCCAGTCGCCCCCTCCCACAGGTCAGAAGCTCACCTCTTAGAACATGAACTATCCACATTATGAGGTGCACACACCTGGGCATGTTTGGGGAGCTGTCAGCACAGCAGAGGCCGAGGAGTGTAGCGTGGGCAGGAGATGAGGGACAGGTAGGTGGCACCTCAGCAAGGTTGGCGGAGCTCAGACAGAGCTGGAGCGAGAGACTGGGGCATTTGAGTGCGTCTGGGAGGATAAGACGCATCTGATACAGTGCCATCAGCCGAGCTAGAAAAACATACCGCTGTCACGCAAATATTGAAGGCAAACTCACGGAAATTGTAATTACCAATACAATGTCTTCAGTGTCTTGTCCTAGAAAAGATAATATCAAATCAATCGGGATTTATCTCAGGTTTAATACGAGCATATTCCTTTGAACAATCTGTCAGGGTTTGAAAATCAAAGAGAAAAATCTGTCTCCGTCTAGTGTCCAAACTGTTGTTTTACAATTCTGTTGGCTATTAGGTAGACAAGTAAATTTGGAAAACGAAATGCTGTTTTATCTTCTAAACGAAAAATATCTCAAGTTGTTATGTGATATCAAATTGTTTAATGTAAGGCAGGGGTCAGCAAATGTTTTCTGTAAATGGCATATGGTAAATATTTTAAGTATTGCAGAGTACATACAGTCTCCGTTGCATATTTGCCTTAGTTTTTGTTTTATTTATTTTAGCAACCCATTAAAATATAAAAATCATTCATAGTACACTGACCATACGACCATACAAAAACAGGCCAGACTAGATTATAGAGTTTGCTGACCTTCATGAGGGTTGCCATTTACTATTAAAGATACATGTATTCCTGTACTTATTTATAATTAATATTTAATTTATTTATTACATATATTACATACTGATACATATACTTCTAATATTATGATGCATTTTGTCTTTAAAAGTAAATATTTATAATGCCAAGTGCTTTACAAATACTCTTTGTTTTTAATATTTATTCTTAGGTCAAAATTCCGAAGTATCCTGGCATTTTGGTACACTCCTAGAATTTGGAAGAACCTCTCTTTCAGTGCAGAAATTCTTTATACAGTATCTCTAAACGGGGATCTTTTTACTTCAGCCAAAATGTCTCCGTTATATTAATACTTCTTCTTACAATATCCTGCCTGATAGCTAGATGGCGCTAGTTGTTTAAATTTCTGAATTCCATACAGTTTGTTAAAATTCATTGAAACTTCCAACTGCATGAGGCGATTCTGCTTTGGTACCTAGGCCTGTCCAGTCCCTCTTCCATATTACGGTTTTTCACATATGTGAAGAGGCTATATTTGCCCATCAGATTTCCCTTCATCTGAGATTTTGAGATACCAGAAGCAACCAGGTTGCAGAAACAATCTTTGAATTAGTTTCAGGCACAGTGCTTGGTTTTAATAATTATTATCCTTAATATATGAATAAGATACTTAAGCTCACAGAGCTAGAGAGAAGCAAAATAGTAGAGTGATTGAGTCCAGGCACTGCAAGCACAATAACTGAGTTTAAATCATGATTCCATCTCTGTAAATTAGCTGAAAATTACTTAACACCACTGTACTTCTGTTTCCTCATCTATAAAATGTGTAATAAATAATACAATATTATAAGCTTCTTGATAAGCTTATTGCAGATAACCCATGTAAAATGTTTCTTCAGTGCCTGGAACATTAAAAATATTTAATAATGGCTTATTATTTTATGCATTCTATCAATAATTATTTATACATATAATTTTAGCAGCTGATTTTACATTTAATCATAAAAAGTGCTATGATTCAGGCCGGGCACCATGGCTCACGCCTGTAATCCTAGCACTCTGGGAGGCCGAGGCGGGCGGATCGCACAAGGTCAGGAGTTCGAAACCAGCCTGAGCAAGAGCGAGACCCGTCTCTACTAAAAATAGAAACAAATTAATTGGCCAACTAAAACTATATAGAAAAAATTAGCCGGGCATGGTGGCGCATGCCTGTAGTCCCAGCTACTCGGGAGGCTGAGGCAGAAGGATTGCTTGAGCCCAGGAGTTTGAGGTTGCTGTGAGCCAGGCTGACGCCACGGCACTCACTCTAGCCCGGGCAGCAGAGTGAGACTCTGTCTCAAAAAAAAAAAAAAAAAAAAGTGCTATGATTCATTTAACTATTCCCAACCATGAGATAATTTTGCAATTTTGCCATTTTTAATTTAACAATGCAATGAACATCTTTGTATGTAAACCTTTGTATCTAAATGAATCAAGATTTGTTTCCAAATGTATCATTACTAGGTCAGTGAGCTTAAATATGGCTCAATTACTTTCAAAAAATTTTATACCAATTTGGCCTTCTATCAGCAGTGTTTAGTGTGACCATCTAAATGCACCCTCCTGAATACTGAGTTACTAACTTTTTTAAGTATTTGCTAATTTTAGGGATATCAGTCACTCTTTTTTCATAACCATTTATGTTTATTATAGAAAAGTGGGGAAAAAAACATAAAGAGAAGAAAATGAAAGCCCCCAGAAGCCCACTTGCTATGCATTCTTCTCTATCAGCTCATTTCAGCGGAACCTTCTGACAACACTTCCAATTGAGTCACTCTTTTTTGACAGTAAATAACCGAACTCTCTTGTAACAGTTTAAGGTAAATGGGGAAAATTATTCATTAATATACATATGTATTAGAGCTTTGAGAGGTCTTCTAGTAAAATAAAATAAAATATGTATGCTATTTTTTCTCAAATATACTTGATCTGTAAAACCCTAAAACATCTGACCTTTGCCAGCATGCGTGACACGTTTGCACTCGTCTGCCAGGGACAATGATGAGTAAACTCTGGCCCTGAGGACTGTTTCACCTATCCACCCCCACTTCAAATTTCCCTTATCCCTGAGTTGTTCAGGGATAGCCTCTTTGACACAACTTCAGGCTGGCTAGACTAGAACAGACAGCCCTCAACTTCATGTGAGCTTCCCTCACTGTCACTTTTTTTGCCCTATCTTAGGTCCAAACTTCTGCCCATGTACCTAAATGAAAATAAGCATTCCCTGCCTCAACTTTCCTATTATTGCAAAATTTGACACAGTTCCTTAAGTAGCAAGACCTCTCAGCAGTTGTCAGTTCTTGCCCCACAGTGATCTAATCTCATGGTCTTTGCCTACAAAAGCTTTGTTCACTCACCTATTCCAGGAGATGTTCTGGCCTGGACTCTGAGCATCTCTCTATTGCAACAATTCTCCTTAATAAAGTCTTCCCTTACTAATGTCCAGAGACATATTTGTGTCTCTTTAACAGTACATAAAACTCATAAAACTAATAATTCTCTTCCTAAGTTTCTAAGGGTCTGTTGGAATGGAGCTAGCAGTTGCTGGGAGAGAGGGTATCAGAGTACAAATGTGTTAAATAACTTTCCCAAGACCTCAATACCAATAAGTGGTTGATTCAGGATTTTCAAGTGAACATTTCTGACTCCAAAACCCATCTTTTCTCAGTATATCATATTGCAGAAAGAAAGAAAGAAAAAAGAAGAGTGAGGAAGGAAGGAAGGAATGAAGGAAGGAGCGAGGGAGGAAGAAAGGGAGGGAGGGAGGGAGGGAGCTGGTACCGTGTTCTCATTTGTCCTAAGTGGCCTTCTAGATATACTACACTGTCCTTTTAGCTGGAAGCAGCCTGCCCTGAATGCCCAAGCTCCAGGAGACCCACAGCTCCCCCAGGGCTCACTGCTCCCCCAGGATGCTGTGGTCTGAGTGGGTGCCAGGGGGCGCTGGCTGTGGATCCAGCACTATAGAGACCCAGGGGCTGAGATTCTCAGATCAAGGAAGCTTCAAAAACACAGCCTGTCCATGAAGGGAGGGAAATGAGCTACACCCTCCATGCAGAACCCAGGCATAGTGAGCAGAGTACTATCGAGGGTGTACCGCCACTGCAAGCCTAGAACTGGCTGTCCCACAGCTCACCCACACCAAATCCCATGCTTGGGAACAGAGGCAGCTATGTCCGCAGCATTGGATGGCTGGAGGAGGGGAGGTCCCCGTCTCCACGCCCCTTCCCAGACTGCCCAGCTTTACACTCCCAAAATGGAGCCTTGTGCCTGTGACTGGAGAGGGAGGGGCCTCTTTCAGGCAAACAGCAAGGGCAAGATGCTGGGATGAGTGCTGTCCACATGGGTCACAGTCTCACTGCAGATTAAGCAGGGCATGGGAATTGTCCTAGGAGTAATTTTCAATTAACGTTAACAAGTTTGTTAGACCATGAGATTATGTCTCCCTTTTGTTATCTTTCTACATTTAGAAGATTTTTTAAACCAAATAAACATTGTTGTTGCTTTGACGTTATCTAGTCATTGACTGTGTACATAGATGCATTCATGAATTCAATAGGCAAGTGCCGAGTGCCCTGGATGTGCCAGCCACTGCTCCAGTGACTGGGGAGACAGAGGCCACGGGGCACAGACCCACTCTCAAGGAGCTCATGGCCTTCCTGGTTGGGGAGAGATGTTCATTAGGAGATTTGCTGACTACACGCTAAGTGACATCATGGAGGAAATCACAGTGCGATGAGGGCACAGAAGACAGGGGGACGACCATACCTATGCCCAGGAAAGAACATGGTTACAGCCACTGTCCCATGGTAATTGTTAGAAGTATCTCCTTTTACTTCATGGGTTGATAAACTTCAGTCACCCTAGGAGAGGAGCATAATACGGCCTGAATCAGGGGACACAAGTCAAGGAAGGCACCAAAGAAAGGGAAGCTTTAGCTGACTCTTTTTTTTTTTTTTTTTGAGACAGAGTCTCACTCTGCTGCCCAGGCTAGAGTGAGTGCCGTGGCATCAGCCTAGCTCACAGCAACCTCAACCTCCTGGGCTCAAGCGATCCTCCTGCCTCAGCCTCCCGAGTAGCTGGGACTACAGGCATGCGCCACCATGCCCAGCTAATTTTTTCTGTATATTTTTAGTTGGCCAATTAATTTCTTTCTATTTTAAGTAGAAACGGGGTCTCGC
>CAUYRT010073809.1:0-40661 GCA_963574885.1 Lepilemur ruficaudatus | reverse complement strand
GCACAGAGGAAAGGCCATGTGAGGACACAGCAAGAAGGTGGCCCTCTGTAAGCCAGGAAGAAGGAGCTCATCAGAAAGTAGCCCTACCAATACCTTGATCTTGAACTTCCAGCCTCCATAACTGTGAGAAAATAAATTTCTATGTTTTAGCCACTCAGTCTGTGGTATCCTGTTATGGCAGCCAAATAGACTAATACAATACTACTTAAGTTATTTTTAAAATATCCTTACAAGGAAGTGTAATTCTGGGAGGGAAAGTCTAGGGGCAGAGAAAGAATAAGTAACATACCCAGTCTTGTCTTATTAGTGAGTGGCTGGGTTGGGATTTGACCCAACCAGGGTCAAACCAGCCTGACCCAGCCTGACCCAACCACCTGACCCAGGCCACCTGCTCTTCATCTGTAGTGAGCAGGCTTTCAATCAAGGTGAGGAGATTATATCGATGTTCTCCCCCTTTTAATATTAAAGGTAATATTCTTGCTTGATTAAACAGAACCCATAGGAACAGGTAACGTAAAATAGTGGTTCCTAAAGTGCCTTAGCACACGGCCACCTGAGGACGTCTATAAATCTCACCCATAGCAATTTCACTGCTTCCAAAAGGAGCGAAGCAAAGTAGAGATTGAATGGCCTATTGCTAGGTGGGGTGGACGTTGGAATGTGCCCAAGGGAAGAAATATGAGCCATATTTTATTTCTCTCCTTATGCCTTATATAATATGTATGCTTATAATGTACACCATGGCAACTTTGTATAGACATTTTCATATAAGCCATTTTTTTTCACAAAATGTAATGTGTACCAAAGGAAAGATTAATTTTCCAACATAAACTGGTCTTTCAGAGTTTTAGATGGGAAGGGGATAAAGCAGACATACCCATGCGAGCCAACCTTTCCTTTGGCAGTCCTCCCTTGCCCATGTGACTCCTGGTCTCTGAACTCAGAATCCAGCCTTGGCGAATCTTCCGCGGTGGTACACTAGAGAAACGCTCCGGCTCAGACTTGGAGATTAATCCTGAGCTGAATTAAAAAGTCTCGCTGATTACACAGGTGAAGATTGTTACAGGGGTGGAGAGACTGTGGCTAATAGGGAATTGCCATTAACGAGTCCCCACGTCACCAACCCTGGCATTTGCAAAGTCAGAAGTTTAATAATTAAAACCGTAACCTATGTGGTCTTGATCGGGCTTATCTGAATGCTCTGAATAAAAAAATGTCATGGCAGGGTGCTTTAGAAGGGTGCGGAAAAGATTCCACACAGAAACTGTCCCTCCTTGGCCCAGCGTTGGGTAAAATGACATTCACTTCATTGAGTCTCCAAGAGCCTGTAATTTAATGGTATGGAATGATTTTCTGAAATGTGTTTAAGCAGACTTTTTAAAATTCTTTTTCTATAAAAATATGCAGTAAATACCTATTACAAATATTCAGTTGGATCCTGGTGGAAATAGAACCTGAAACATAAATATTACACTTAATCATCTATTAAAAGGGATAATTTTTTTTGAGAAACATTTATTACACAAGCCTTACTGACTAACCTAGGGCATTTTTATTCTCCTGCTCTTACATCATAAAGATGATGTTTGAAAGTGTTAAATTTACCACTAATGTACTTTATATAATTATGAAAATATGAATTTATCTGTAATAAAAATCACCTTCCCTTTGGCCTAGGGAAGGGGCCTGGAGAGGAGGAATCTAATACTCCTCACCCATATTCATTATGACACAGACTCGGGCACCGTGCAGAAACAGAGCTTTGGGGCAGTGCTTCATTATTATGAAAATTTCAGAAGCAGCTTTGCTTCTTTGAATCCGTAAAGAAATAGACTGAAAGGGCAGGGTAAGTGGTAACATTCAGTTTTGCCTTTTTTAAGGAAAATAAAGTTTCAACTTTGAAACTTGACCAACATATTGCACTGGTGGATGTGGGCCTGGGGTCTATGGTCAGGCTTCCAAGTCTGTGTATTCTTTTACCAACAACACTGTCCTGAAAGTACGTTGACTTTAACACTGGATGCTTCTGGAGAATGGAAAACGGTTTGCTGAGTTTGGCCTTGTGGGGAGAGTGACAGAAACCAAACTGAAAGGTCAGCGGGAAATCATGGGACATGGAGGCATGGTCTCAATGGCATGCAGCCTTTAAGCAGGAGAAAACCATGAGAGATGTGTTTTAGAACAATCTCTGTACTGAAATAACACATGAGATATTTATATCCATGCTTTCCCTCTCTAAACTTTCTTGGAAGCGACTCCCATTTTCTGAAAGAGCAGAGGTAGCCACCCTGCCTACCACAGGAGAGTTTGGATTGCTAGACCAGAAATGCAAAGACAAAAAAATAAAAGTTGAGTTCTTTTTATTTCTTTCAAAATAAGCACCTGAATCTTATCCTTCCCCAAAACAATGCTTTTGAAAGGTAAAACAATTTCCTTTGCAAAAGGTGCATTTTATTGAAGGCAGATAAGATTCTTGAGAATTGACAGCAGAGGAAGGGAATAAAGTTGATTCCAAGACTGTAATGGGAGAAGGGGCCGCAGCTCGTAGTAAGAGTCACCTCCGCTGGGAGGAGGTGTCACGAGAGGGGACAAGGATGGAGTGCTGTTTTGGGGGAGGGCAGGACCAGAGAGGGGACCTGATAGCGGAAATGGGGTGGCTGTCGGGGGGAGATGGGAAGGCTGGGTGGGCAATGGCCACGTGCAGATAAATGAAGCCGGGATGGAGAACCCAGTACAGCTGCCCCCACCCCCAGGAGGTCGGGACAAAGCCTTCCGAACGTGCACCTGGGCTGCGTGAGCACAGTTCACCCATGTTGAGAAGCGTCTGTTCTCGTGGCTGTTCGGAAGGGCCATCCCTTGGCGCGGCGAGCAGACCTGGCCCTACCTGTCTGTGCATCACCAGACAGGCATTTGCCAAGCGAAGTGCACCGTCTGGACTTTTCCTTTCAGTAGGTTAAAATACTCACTCACGGGCCTGTGGAGGGAACAGGCCCACCCACCTCGGTGCCTGAACTGTGAGTGGGCCAGGGTGGGGGTGGAAACCCAGCGCATCCCCCAGCCACTGCGCCCCCTTTGGCTGCAGATGAAGAGGAGGCTGACGGGCCGGGGGAGCCAGGGGAGGCTGGGGCCGAGGTAGTGGGAACACCCGAGGGCCCACCTTTTCGGAAAAACATTTCTGGGTTATAATTTACCAATTTCATAAATTTTATCTCGAAGATTTTAAAACCTAGGCTGTTTCCTCTGCTGTGTAATACGAAATAGCTTTTTCATTGGCATGGGAATTTAAAAAGCATTAATCTAAGCTAAACATAATTAGGAAGATAAACATACTTCCCTCTTAATCACATGATGTATGCAAAAGCCTAATAGAAAATATTTGGCCCTCTTTGCTTTTCCGCGTTAGCTGTGCCGCAGCCATCCGCCCCCACCTCTCCCTCCCAGGCCATCGGAGCAGGTAATTAGGAGTTGACCAGATGCAGCAGAGTCCAATTAAGCCTTGATGTAACCAGTGCGAGCCACTCTAATTCCTTCCCACTCAGCAGCTGATCCTCCGATAGGCTCTTTATTACGTTGGTGGTTGGGCGAGTTTTAGAAATGCAGTCACAGGTAATTGCTGGGAACCTAGGCAGCGGCTTAGCCTAAGAAGAGATCAACAGTGTCCTTCTCCTCTCTTCCTTTCTTCTTCTTCTTTCCCTCTGTCCTTCTGTCTTGGGGATCCAGTGTTGCACTAGAATGCTTGGCCTTGTGATTTGGGGTTTACTTTCTGAGACATTCCAAATGGCCCCCTGGTGGCACAAGAGGCGTCTCCTATTGTATGGAGGATGGGTAAGGCTTCGCTACAGGAAATCAACACATTACTTCTTGATAAAAGTTTGGTTATATTCACAACGGCTGCCTTAGACAAGACATAGTTTCCTCCCCATTTGTGTAAGCATGCAGAAAGTTCTCGTAGGTATTTTCTAGTGCAAGAGATGGAGAAAGCATGAGTAAAACTTCTAGATATATACCTAAGCTTTCCATAAGTTATTTCTTTTTTAAAATGATTTTAAGCACATTTAAGCTCTTTAAATTACATTTTTCTTCAAGCAGATTTATATACAAAAGCATTCTGTGGCCAAGCCACAAAAATGACAAGAGAGAGTTACTGTCACTAAGGCCTACATTTTAAATTAATTTCTAGGATGGGGGAGAGATTCATGTAGACGCCCACCTGTTCCCTGCCAACGCTGCTGGCTACAAAGCATCCATTAGGAGTTAGGAGGCAGCTTGTTGGGGACGGGGACAGCTGGGAATAAGGACAGTTGCTGGAGACTTGAGACTACACTAGAGAAGCTTATATTATAATAACGTTTTACTATAATTTTTGTCCAATTGAATCTAGCAGTTCCATCAAAAGTATGCAACATATATGGATTCTATTCACTATTAATAACAAGTATAATGAAGTATTTGAAACAATCTGTCCGATGAGAGATAAGTGATTAGATAAATTATGGTATATCAACTCAGCTGAAAATTTGCAATTATTAAATGGCAATTGTGAAGTTACACAGAAACATAAAAGAAAGCTGTACTATTGCAAAAGGAAGCAGGATAAAACATTATATCATGCACTGATTACAAGTATTAGAAAATTATGAAAGCATAGTTTCATAGAAAATGAGAAACTATCAAGGTGGCAGAATAGTTGTAAATTTTTTCTGAAAAATATCTCCATTTTGTGCCTCCTCACATCATACACTGAGGAGGATACAACATAACTTCTGTTAATACCTAAGGCAAAAATGCACGAACTGAATCTAATCATGAGGCTGCGTCAGCCACACCCAAGTTGAGGGTCCTTCTACAAAACAACTGTCCTGTATGCTTAAAAAATATCAAACCTATGATTAAAATTTTAGCCTATGTCCACTTACAACAAACCATTCATGTAGAAAGTAATTCAATAAATGATCAGATATTTTATTTTTATAGTAAAAATAAAGTTTTCAAACATAATACGTACATGTTGACTATATAAAGAAAAAGCTTTAAATTTAAATGAGTATTTTATTGACTGTTTTTATTTTAAAACTTATTTTAAATTTTATTTAAAATTTTTATTACATTTCTTTCATTTGCCTTTGTGGTATTTTATAATCAAACTTTCTTAAAATGAACTAAGTGGCTCTGTGTTGTCTTAGATTTGTCAGAAAGTTTAACAATTTTTAATATCTCTGTCAATATTCTAGAAGAAGATAGAATTGTCATAATCTGCCAATGACAAATAATTGATCAGACTATTTCTTCTTTCTTGGCTTTAGTGATATCAAATTTGCTTACAATGGCAACAAGAGATATTCCTCTTTCATATTGAAACAATCAGAATTTCACATCTTCACAATACTTGATGAGAAAAATCCGTTTTCATTTGAGCTGAAAATAAAGAAGCAACAGCAACACTAACAAAAACAAAGGAAATATACTTCATTATTAATATTATTAAATATGTTACACGGGGCAAAAGAGAGTAAGGGTCGTTATACTGTTTCTCTTCCTGGATTTAAATTTTGTATATAATTTGAATTTTGGATCCAATTCTGTAATTTTTTTGGTCATATAGTAAAGAATGTAACTTCCATTTTCATTTTGCAGATGACCAGTGAACTATTCCTAACTCTTAACAGCAAACCAGTGGGTTAGAATTAGATTTTAATAAAGATGTGACTTTGCTCTGGTGCACATATTTTCAGTTGAACTGAACCAAGAAAAATTCCATCCCAGTACCTTACTTAAAAAGTTTAGTGTTTTCTTCTTTTGGATTAGGTGTAATTGCGGAAAAGAAGTCTTCACAGCGTAGAGTGACAATCACTACAGCTGTGATTGTTTCTGCATTCGTAATGACAGGTTTAATTTAAAACTGCACCCTCTTCTCACTCAGATCATCTTGAGACCAACAACTTAGAATTTCTGTTTGGAGTTAGGAGTTGGCCATGGTATAGAGTGAAGATAATTTGGTCTCCACAGGAATTCGGATTCTGATGTGGGCCTCGCTGTGTTCTAATCAACGGAACTAATGAACTACACTTACCTAAGTTCATCTGCTGGGAAGCCTTAGACTGTTCCCATAGCCAAATATTTTAAGTAGTAATCAAGTTTGCCTTGTCATTGCTCATATCCAATGATCAGAAAATCACATCTATTCATGTCTATATTTAAAAAAAATCTTGGATTCCACTGCATGCCTGCTAAATGCAAATGAACTGCACAGAGCTTTGCCACGTTGACCTTCTTCAACACACAGTGGAAAGTGCAAAACGTCCCCTGAGTCTTTCTCTTCAGTGACAATTTTTACACCTAAATTTGCATTTTTTCAAGGTGACATGAAGAAGTTTGTTACTACTAGCATATACACAATACTCAGTATTTTAAAGCATAAAAATTATTACTAGATTTCTTGCTTGGAAACTTTTGACTATTCTATTCAACTATTTATAAAGAAGCTATTTTGTGGCGGGTCCTGGGCCAGAGACTAAAAAAAATAATAATAGTGGATGTGGAAATGAAAAAAAAGAGGAAAAATGAATAACTTTATATTCAATGTATATATTATATTGATTAATCTTGTTTATAGAGTTGTAGATGTGGTAAACCTGCACTATAAATATTAGGAATCAACAAATAGGTACAAGCATTTCTGGGTTTTACTAGTTAGCACTTGACAATAAAGTATTGAAGTTTTCCCCTCTCTCTAGGTTCATAGAGGCCACTCCGTGAGATGTGTTGAAATTCTAAGGTTCAAAGTAAGCCTTTCCCAACAGGAGCCCCTTTACAAGAAAGTCTAGTTCACGGCCTTAATATCCGGATATTTTTCCAGAGTCCCCAGAATTATCATAAAAGAGATCGATAGAAGAAGAAATTACACATTTGGAATGGAGAATCAATTACAAATGCTTGTTTGTATTAATTAATAGGGAATATTGCAAGGGTTTGCTTCATCTTTTTCTTTTCTTTATTGATATTTATATAATTTTATACATGCTATACATTTATCTTACATATAAATTCCTATATATAGAATAGGAATCTGAAGAACTGAGTTGCACCCCCTATTTTCAAGGGCAGAACACTCCATGCTGTTGTTGAACAACTTACTGCAAAGAATCTCTCTTTGGGATTGTGACATATATGTGTGTGTGTATATTATATGTAATATATTCGTATATATTATACCTCCAAAGAGACAGAAAGAGAGAGACAGAGAAATAGAGAATTTATCCCCAACCAATGCAGAAACATATGGAATAAGAGCACACATGTTACTATTTCTAAAATTGAGTGTGTAATAGGCCAAAAGAGAACCTCCGTGAAATGTGAAGAATCAACATTGTGTACACAATGTTTTCTCACCACAGTGAACTAAAAGTAGATATCATCAGCAAAAGGATGGATTATACCAAAACAATGGATGATACATGCATTAAAGGCCTGGGGATTTTCACAGTCAATTGCTCTCTTCCCCACAATTAAACTTTAGGCCCAGACCGTTCTACAAGTCGGCTTTTCCAAAAATTCGAGAAACAGACAATCTGTTTCTTACATAGTTTCAGAAAACATAAAAGGGCTGAAAACTGCCTAACTCATATTATGGGACTAGTATATGTTAAAAAATTCAGCACTGCAGAAAAAATTTGTATGATAATTTTATTTCTAAACAAGTTGCCAATATCCTAACTACAACTGTATATAGATGAATCCAATAAAGTAGTAAAAAAAAAAAAAAAATGAATCAATAGGATCAAGCCTGATATTTCCCTGAAATGTAAGAATTTCCGTAATTTTAAAAAACTCTACAAAGTAAAACAGCATATTAATGGATTTAGGAGAAAAATCCCATGGTTCTTTCAGCAGTTATTTAACGACACTACCAAACATTTACACTGCACCAGACGTTGGTCTAACTCAAAGGCTTTATAAATATTAACTCATTTAATCTTCATGATAACCTTATGTGCTAGATAATATTATTATCCACATTTTAAAGATGAGGATGGAAGCCCAGGGAGATTATGTAAGTAGGTCAATAAAGGTCATTTAGCTAACAAGCAGCAAAGCCAACATTCGGTACAGGCAGTCTGGCTCCAGAGTCCAGATTTTTAACCACGCACTATTTTATGCTGTCTCTTTTGCAATATATGCAAAAAAAAAAAATCATTTGAAAAAGTTAAAACTTTATGTATTATAAACATACTAGAACACTGGGACCAGAAAAAATATCTTTAATATCACAAAAGCTATGCTTACTAAAAATGTTCACAGTTTAGATATATTTCCTTTAATTTCAGGAATAAGAAAAGAATCCCCCTTGTGACTTCTCCTGTCCAACATTTATTCATTCAACAAATATTTAGTGGTCATCTACTATGTGCCAGGTACTCTCTTAGGTACTGGGGATGCAATTGTGAAGAAAACACAAAAGACACAAAAAATCTTATCCTTACAGAGCTTACATTCCAACAGAAATAGGTAATAAATCAAACAATCATGCAAATTATAATAGATGGGTAGGTAATAAGTGATATGATGAAAATGAAAACAAAGATGGGGATAGAGGGTACTGGGGAAACTTATAATTTTAAATAAATTGGTCAGAAGGTAATATTTGAACTAAGACTTAAAAGAGGTAAGGTGATGCTGGAAGTTCTAGCCAATGCAAAAACTAAAAGTCATTTTAAAAAAGGCCAAGAGAATTGAGGATAGCAATGAAGGGATAAAAACATTATGGTTAGAAGATGCTGTGATCACTTACATAGAAAACTCAAGAAAATCTACACAAAGAAATTATTCATGGCGGTAAGAATTCAGCAAGTTCCTAAGAATTAAATCAACATAAAATCCATTGCACCCTTTACATCAGTAATAACAAATTAAAATATAATAATACATTAAATACTATCTATTCAAATATCTTGGATTTAGCTTAATAGAGAATGCATAAAAATTTCATAAGTGCACACATATGTTTTTAAAATTCTATTAAAGAACTTTTAAAAAGACCAAATTAAGTGGAAAGAAAAATCATTGTATGTCAATTCTTTCCAACTTAATGTAAAATTGACTATTCAACATTTCTATTAAAAATTCTAGCTAGATTTTGCTGGGGAACTTGAAAAACAGAATCTAAAAAATACAGTGAAGAATAAAAGTCCACAGTTAGCTAAGATGATTTTGAAAATGAAGCCCCAGTCTATTATATTAAGACATATTACAATGGTATGTTAATTAAAAGGGTATGGCAACAGCATGGAAACAGACAAATAGGCCAATAAAACGGAATAGTATGTTCAGCATACCCTCTTGTATATGAGAATTTGGAATATAGTTGATCTGGCATCAAATATCAATGGTAAAGGATACAATGTATTTTTAATCCTGTTAGGAAAATTGACTCAGTATGTGGAGAAAAAATGACTTTGATCCTACCTCATATCATATGAAAAAATAAACTCCAGACAGTCTGTATAAATCTAAATGTTGAAAACAAATCTATAACCCTATGAGAGAAAATATAGGAAATATCCTTGTGAGTCAGTGTGTCAGAAATTGTAAATGTTTATGAAATACTTCAGAAGTACATTTTGTTACATCAAAATTATACATTTAAATGAAAGAAATTACAAGGAACTGTGAAGGGTCTCAGATTTTATCTCAGACCCTTCACAAGTTAGCAGTGCCATAGTTTCAGGAATGCTGTTGAAAGGCATGAGATGCCTGGGTCAGAGACAAAGGGTTTTGTTACTCATGGCAGAGCAGGAAAAATGAGCTTCTGAAGATATGGGGAACCTGCAGCCTTCTGATTTCAAGATTGTTCTTTTTTAAGCACCAAAGGAGGCAAGAAAAGCTTAATCTTTCTATGTTGCGCCCCTTTTAATAAAAAGATCTGTTCTGTAAAATTTGGATTCATTCAAAAGGCTGCTCTTAAGGACCTAGAAGGCCACATTTTGCCTTAAGGCTACAGGTTCCCCACCCAGCAACCTGCCTAGCTTTTGTCACAGAGGGAGATATTATGTTTGTCACACTGGATATTAAATATGCTCTCTAATCCAGATGGAGATAGCATCTGTCTTCCAAGGCTGTTTACTATACAAACACCCTGGGAAAGATGGTCCTGAACAAATTTATCAGTGTCTCTGCTTGCAAGAAGTGCAGAAATGTGAGAGACCCATGGCAAATTGTCTGCCATCAGAACTCACAGTCAGAGTAAACACATAGATTACAGACTAAGGGATTTTGTTTTAGATTTTTCTAACTTTCAAGAAAAAATAGGAAATCAATTAAAAATGGGCAGTAGTTATAAGTAGGCAACTCCCGAGGTTAACTCAAAATACTAATAAGTACTTAAAGAGATGCTCAACTTAACCAACAACCAAAGAAGTGAAAATTAAAACAAGTATGAAGCATCAGTTTGCACCCATTACATTGACAAAAGTTATAAGTTGATTAATTTCACGTGCTAGCAAGGATGCATGGACAGTAACCTTTGTACCCTATCAGTAACAGTGTATCTGGGACTACTATTTTGAGAACAAATTTGGCCTTATTGGTGAAAACATTATGCATATGTATTATGATCCAGCAATTCCCTTCCTGGGAGTAAACCCTACCTAAAATGACTTTGCTCAGATATGTGTGAAGATGTTTAACCCAGCAATATGTTGGAGGTGATCTTCATATCCATTAAAAGTGGAAGTGGTATATCTGTATGATGGTACATCATTCATTAGGCAGAAGTAATAAACAAGACCTAGAAATAGTAAAACTTAAATATGTTAGAAGTATAATATTGAGTAAGAACATAAAAATAACTGATATTTATGTAGATATTTAAAAACACACACAAAAATCCAATAATGTAGAAAACCATATTCACGTCTCTATAATCATTCTCTATTTCCTTTTTCTTTTTTGTTTTTCTTAATAGCACTGATCACTGCATCAAATTACATTTATGTTTGTTTATTAACTAACAAGTTTATTGTCTGTCTCCACCACGAGGTGGAAGCCACTAGGGCACTTCTGACTGTCTTTTTCCCGGTAGTTCACAGCTCCTACAATAGTGTCTGACACTTAATATGAGCTTGGAGATTATTTTAATGAATTGTATATATTTTTGGATACTCTTATCTGTAAATAAATGAATGGGAACAAAATGTTTTATGTAATCTGATTGTCTTCAGGCCTCCATGGCCTGGGACATTAAATAATGTCACCAACATCATTAGCTGCAATTTTTGTTTTTGCCCCCACCTGGTTTTTCAGGACTCCTGGCTGCCTGAAAATCCCCTTTAAATACTTCTGAGAGTCCCGTAAGCCAATTCTTCCATCTGTCAATAACCTCCGTGCTGCGTCTCTTTTGTTCTTCTCCTGATACGGCAGCTCCTCTTTGCTGACCTTTGCTTAGGAAGCTGCCTAGAAAGTGACTCAGACCTCTGCCACTCCCAAGTACCAACTGTGAGATGCCAAAGTCCATCCCACAGACGCTGTTATCTGATGCTCTCAAGGCCACTAATTCTTAAGGTTCCAGACGAGTGTGTAAGATTCTTTACATAAAGGTGGAGAATGCCCTGTTCCCGAACTCTGTATAGCCCGTGCGCCCCTGCTCTGGGTTTAGAAGCCTTCTCTCTATAGGAACACTAAACAAGCCCAGGTACATGACACACCATGTTGCTTTCTCCAGTTAGATAGACAGGCAAGAAAAGACATAATTTTATCCTCTTTGTTTAATCAAAGAGCAAAATGTCTCCTTATCTATCAACGTTTGTAAAAAGATTTTGAGAAATGTCATCGGCCAACTAATTTTGCAAACAGCTCTGAATTGTACTTATTTGAGCTCTTCTTGATATATTAACATCCAAAAGAAGAAAAGAGCTTCAAAGCGGGGGTGGGACCACACTGTACAAATGGGGAGAATAGGTTTGAGACGAGGCCATTAGGTTCGGCATCCAACAGCTCACTGGTAACATTCGAGAAAGGAGTTTCTGCAGTCAGCTGGGGGCATGGTCTTAAAAGTCGCCAAAGCTGTTTGTTCTGTAGGTGGACTGGGCTCCGCTAGATATTTGGCAACGAACAAGCATTTCTCTCCAAGACATTGAGAAATACAGAACTGTTACGTTTATTTTATTTTATTTTATTTAGAGATGCAGACATGCTCCTGTAGCCAAAGCAAAACTTGGAACGGTTTTTGTTTCTGGTCTCTGAGTGTAGGTTTACTCTTTTGTTTAATAAGAAAGTCAACAACACTTTCGATAATCAGTGGTTTTCCCTGGTGTTCTAACAAACATTATCTTCCTGCGCAGAATAGGTTCTCACAGCCCGGGCTGCGGTGAACAGTTCCAGAGAGTGCAATCACCGTGGCCACTCTCACCTCCTCGAATACTGCTCGATTACCGCGTTGCCATCTCCCGAGCCCGTGCTGTAAGCATTCTGGAACAAAGGCTCTGTACACTCAAGCTATTTGTTTCCCTAAGAGAATGAGTCAGAAAGAAAAGATGTTTATAAAGGCGCTATTTTCTTTTTGCCAAGAGAGTTGAATTCTTTTCTGTCCCCATTCATTCTTAATTATAAGATTTTTTATTTTTAGAAAGAATTTTTGAAGTTTTTGTTATTTTAAAATAAAAACGCAAAATAATCCACTCAGCATTCCGAATCATGGGTCAGAGAGTAGGAGGCGTTCTCTGTGTTTCCCCTCATAGAGAAAAGCCTGTCGTCTTAGCTCAAGCTGCTATAACAATGCCATAGACTGGGCAGCTTAATCAACAAACATTTATTTTCTCACAGTTATGGAGGCTGGAAGTCGGAGATCAGGGTGCCAGCATGTCTGGGCTCTCAGTGAGGGCCCTCTTCCTGGCTATGTCCTTACGTGGGCTTTTTTGGTGTCATGGTCTCACACACAGAGAGATACTAGGTCTCCTCTTTTTATAAGGGCACTAACCCATCACAAGGGTCCCCCCCTCATGACCTTCTCTAACCCTAACTACTTCCCAATGGCCCACCCCCATATACCATCACATTGGGGGTTGAGGTTTCAACATAAGAATTTTGGGGGACACAAACATTCAGTTCATAGCACCTGTAGTCTATCTATCAAAGAAGAGCAGCGTTTGTCTCGGTCTCTGTAGCTGAAGAGGATTTTCTTGCTGCCTAACTGCTCTTAAGAACAGTCTTCTTAGAGAGAACAGCCAGAGTGCAGGGGAGGATAAGATTTTTGCTCAATATATGAAAAAATAAATGTCTAATAATAAAAGCTTTCAGAAAGAAGAATGGGCACTTTCTAGGAATAGCGAGCTCCATGTGCCTGCAGGTATTTTAGCAGGAGTTGGGTAAAGCACATCCAGGAGTCCAGGTCCCTTTCCAATGCTGAGTCTGTGTTTTGGAAAACTCCTTTTGGGGCTGAGCTGCATACATTCTCATCACTTACGTGTAGTTCTCAGGCCTCGGGAGTCAAAGGTTTGGACTTAGCAGACCACTTTGGAGAAGGACAAGTGGAAGTTTTCACATTTTCCTTGGCTCCATAGGGCACCGTCAAGGCCTCAGGGGCAGGGCCGGAAGGAAGCTTGAGAAATGAATCATGCACAGTCACGGGCACACATTACGGCAAACATTGCAGAGGGGACACTTCCGCAGTGTCACAAGTTCCCTGCAGGTAAAATCATGTGTCACAAGCAACACCACCGATACCACTCTTCCTTTCCTCCCACGCTCTCTCTACCCATGGAAATTCAACGAGTTTTCCTGTCCCAAATCGAATGAAACTTTCCACATAAAATGATCCCCTCATTCATAAAATAAAGTAAAGGTAATAATTCTCCAATTCAAGCTTCCCATATGTCTTTTCATTTTTAGCGCTTAGAAGGTATTTCTCCTACAGCCCTTAGCTCATCCTATTACCTGGTACTTTTAGTCTAAATGTATCTTTTCTTACCTACTGGAATCTAAATTGTTGAGGACAGAGATTGTGTCTAATAGATTTTTATATGCCCTAAAATGTTGAATACGCTACCTGCTAGCTAGTAAATCTTAGTAGATAGACATTAAATGAATGGGTGAATGAATAAAACATTCTGAATAGAGGAAAAATGGCAAAATTATCTTGCTGCTGTAGGATTCCTCTCCTCCTTTCTTAGATCTAACCTATGTGGTCTTTTATTTCAAACTTTGGGCTGGAAAATGACAAGATCAAGAAAATATGGGGGGTAGGAAGTTGGGACATTTGTGGGCTGCATACGTACGTAACTTCATGAAATATCACAGTCTCAAGGATCGAGTTATAATTTTTACCCTTTTTAGACAAGGAAAACAGTGGGGTTATAAAGAAGAAATAAAACCAAGTAAAGTTTCAAAGCTCATCATGAGATGCATTAAAATAGGATGTTATGAAGAAAGTGACTTACCTTTAGATAGGTAAACCTCAGTCAACAGCACTGAGAGAAAGGGAAGATTTCAAGCAACTTAAATATGAAGAAAAGGCGTTTTAAAACATTAGTGACTCTTTTCCACATTTCCCTTTGGGCTCTATTCATCAGGAAAATATTCCCCTGTATTTCACAGCAATACATCTTATTTTTTTAATATGCAGCAACCACCAGCCAACGAGAAGCTGAAGCAGAGACATTGTACAGCTATCTTGGCGCCGGTTCTTAATACATGTTCAGAGGGTTAATGCTCAGTAAAGCAGAGGATGATGGCCAGAAAAAACAGTCACAGGCCTCACAGTGGAAAATAACAGTGCCAGGCAAGCCAAATTATAATTTCTTCTACGACTTTCTTTCCAGGAAGTACTTACGAAAAACACCTTTCCAGCACAATAGTCACTGAATCCAATTATATATTTTTAGACACCATTAACCATTTCTTTTTGTTGTTGTTTCTTCCAGTTCAAGAAAATTCTGCACATCTGGAAAGAACAGCAGTGAAGGACAGGAACTGGCTCATTCGTGCAGGGCTCTTACTGGGCACGTTGCATTTAATTTCCCCCATTTTTTATGAGACTTTCCTAAGCTGCTTCTCCAGACATTCAATAAAACACCTCACCATGTAGAACAGTAAGAGAAGGAAAGTCTGAAGAACTCTGACTGAAGTTCTGAATGTCCAAGCACCAGAATGACCGGGAGAGGTGATCGGCAGCATGGGTTCAGGTCTCCAGGAACCACTTCTCTGGGGTCCCCCTTGGTCCCTGTGTGTAAGCACTCCTGCCTTTGTGCACCTCAAATCCACTGCCAGACAGACTGTCCTGCTTGGAGTTGCCTTCTAGAACCTTCCCACTTCCTTAACGCCAGGAGAAAGACATAAAGGAGCATAGCATGGATTCAGTTCGCCATACCCCAGCCATCAGGCTACAGTCAGTTTTTCCACTGGGCAAATGAGAAGTCATTCCTTGCAATATTTTTTATTTATAAAGAACCAAGAACTAGTAATGGACACTGGCTAGAGCAAGATCGTAGTGTGCTGGAGACAGGGAGAAATTAGATGTGGGATGAACAGGTCAAAAATGGAGTCATGACCCAGGCTTTAAGTATGATAGGAAGTAAGGCAAGGCCGAATTATCTGGATGCCTAGGGAAGCCATTTACTTAGAAAAAGATCTGAAGTAAATAAAGAATACTCAGCTCCTAGCTTCCCCATACTGCTTTATCTAAAAAGGAACTGGCTTTTACTTATTTAAAATATGTCTGAGTTTCAAATCCTTGCCTAATAGTTGGATGCAAGGTTGGGAGACTCTACGAGGGTACTGCGTGCCCATCACATGGGAGAAAGCAGAAAAACACAAATTGGGAGGCCACAGGCACTGAAATCTACATTTTAACCACTCTATAAACTTTCAGGGGACGACTCTTACCTATTTTAAATATTCTGAATTAAATTTTTCCTTTAGTATATCTTCTCCATGACACAGGCACACTGCCAGTTAAAAAGAGAAACATTCCCTATCACATCTCTATGGAGAGGGGTGAGAAATCCCTTGGTTTAAAGCAAAATCCTTCTTTTCTTCCCTCCATTCTTTCTGTCTCTTCCCTTCATTTCCTTTCCCTCCTCCCTCCCTCTTTCTCTCCTCCCTCCCTCTTTCCCTCCTCCTCTTCATTCCTTCCTTTCTGTCTTCCTACAGTAGTCCAAGTGCCCTCAGAGGAGGTGTGAACATTGTGACATTGTCCTGGGAGGTGTTGCGGAGGCAGGCTGGGAGGCTTGCGGCGCCTAAGTGAGGTGCAGGGTGGGGTGGGGCGGGGCAGGGGTGCATTGGTGGCAGCTGGGCATGGTTTGTCAGAGCATAAGCCAGTTGGGGACGATGTCTGACAGGGCAGAGGGTGCTGGGGTCCAGTGTGGGCTGTTGGAGATTGGGTGGGAGAAGAAGGCATCCTCGTGGAGAGGCCCGTGACAATGGTGGCTGCCCACGGTAGGGTGATGAGAGACCACGCAGGTTGAGGAGCTTGTGCATAGCAGGAGGTGGGGTGAGGAGAAAGAGGGTGACGGCTTTGCTAGGAGTTGGGTACCTATAAAGGGAAATGATCAAATAATTATATGTACTGAGATTAATTGAGTCAGATTATTCTCACAGGTACAGAGAATTGCAAATATGGAAAAAGAGACAATTGGAATGAACCTATAATGTTGGATTGGAAGTGGAAATGTCAGGGTGGACTCATAGTTTTTAATAGAGATAAATAGAAATATAGATAGCTAGGTAGACAGATAATATAATCGTATATATTTCATGTATATCCTAGTTCCGTTCTCTGAGAAACACTAGGAGCAGTGACACCCCGATAGCAATGAGCACATCTTTCACTCAGATCTCGGTTTATAAATACCATTCAACACTAAAAGCAGTCGTGTCTCCTTGGACAAATTGCTGATTCCTCGGCTGGGGAAGGGAGGGTATAGAACATATTTTTGTACCAGAAGATAAGCAATGCTCCAAAAAGTATAGAACCATGTTAAGAAGTCACACAAGCCAGTTTGAAGGGGCTCCTTCAGATCAAATATGGGACCATATGATCATCAAGTAAGGAATGACAGTAGTAGATTATAATGAAGTGAATAAAATAGGAATCTGTGAGTCCGTGCAAATATGAACAAATGAAATAACGAATGTACGAGAAGAGGTAAAAGATTTTCCTAATAGAGGAATGAGGTCAACTACTGCATATATAAGGAATACTTTTATAATCATCGTAGTAATAAGCTATTCAGCAAAAACATCAATGCATAGAAAATATGTGGGTCAAAGTTAGACGAGCCACAAAATACTTTAGATAGTCTCAAAGTGCCTCTGCACAAAGTATTTATCAATTCCATAGGTAAAAAGAGTATCTTTACCTGGAAGATATTGCCTCAATTAAGTGCTTGTGGTTAATATTACCAGTAATGGAGCAAAGTGAATTTGGGTACAACTCGACGGGGTGCAGCAAGAATAACACAGTGTCACTGCTCTGATATTTCTGCTCACAATACTCAGCTTGAATCTAGACATGAAGAAAAATAAAAAATAAAACAAACCTAAATTGGAGGACAGACTGGAGAACAACTGGCTTGTAGTCTCAAAACTGTCACAGCTACACACAAGTCAGGCAAAGAGGGAGGAACGAACCCAGTCTGAGAGAGACTAAACAGACACGCCAGCTAAATATCATCACAGCCTTTCTGTAAAGGACATTATTGGAAAAATGGAGGAGCTTGAATAAAGCCTGTGGAGTAGACGGTAGTAATGTCTCCATTTAACTTCTTGATTTGGATGGTTATATTGTGGTTATGTGGGACAATATCCTTACTTGTAGGAAATTTATATTAACATATTTGGCAACTTAATTTAAAATGGTTTGGGAAAAAGAAAAAAAACAAGCTCTTGTACTATTCTTTTCACTTTTGTATGTTTGTTTAAAATTATTTTAAAATATAAATACACGCACAAGTACAGATAAAACTTGGGATATCTGAATAAGATATGTGGATTTTGCCGATGTCATATTCTACCTGTGATATTGTACTATAGTTTTGCAAAATGTTGCCATTGAGGGAAATTGGTTATGGGGCATAAAGACATTTCTGTATCATTTCATACAACTCCAGGTGAATCTACAATTATCTCAAAAAGACTTTAATTATAAAGAGGAGTCAAAAAATGTTAGATTTAAGGGAATTAAGTATTTACTGAGCATAGCCTCTCACTGAATCATTACAACAGCTCTATGATGTTGGTGTTATTATACTCAGTATATAGATTAAGAAATAAATAGAGTTTAAGTAATAGGGCTAAGATCTGATTGCTAGTAAGTAGAAGAGATAGAATTGAATTAAAAGTCTGTCTGATTTTACAGATAGAAGGAAATATTACCCAAAAATCTAGAAGAAAGACTTCAAGTATACCCAATGACTGTTATTGATGAAAACTAAAAAATGCATAACTTTTCTCAAATAAAGTAAGTAGACCTGAATTTCAAAAAATAAAATAATGGACACTAAATTCTCTGTGCAGGCCATGGGGGTAAAGAATTTTGACTGCTAAGATTCCACAAAACCAAATTTCAATATTAATATGAAAATAATGTTGTCATGGTTTGGTTACAAAGAGAGTTCCAATCTCTAAAAGAGCACAAGAAATGTCTTTGATATTTTCGTAATTACAATTTTATAAACCAAAGAGTTAACAGTTAATATGAAAATATTTAAGAGAAACATAGACATGGAAACAAGATGTGGGAATACATACACTGATTCTCTAAATAGGAGATTCTCTCTCTCTCAAATTAGCTCATGTAGACATATCGAATATGCTTGATGAGGAAAAAGAGCTACTTTTATAAGAAAATGGAATATCACCAGGAAAATTAAATTATTGCCGGATATCTGATCTCTGAAAAAAATACTTCTATTTTTAGATTTATTTCTAGTGTTTAGAAACACTTTAAAACTCTAGAACTCTGAATGCAGCCCATAGAAACATCACGTATTAAAAGAAACAGTGAACATAGTAGGTGGAGAGTTGCTATAAAGGAAGGAAATATTCCAAGGTCACATGTGGAAGCAAATTATGAGATCGATTACTACTTGGTAATAATAAACAGAGTCTTAAAAATATAAATTCAGGAGGCAGCAGGATTGCTTGAAGCCAGGAATTTGAGACCAGCCTGAGCACTAGGACAAGACCCAGTCCCTACAAAAAATAAAAAAATTAACCAGGTGTGGTGGTGCACACCTGTAGTCCCAGCTGCTCAGGGGGCTGAAGCAGAAGGATCTTTTGAGCCCAGGAGTTTGAGGTTGCTGTGACCTGTGACGCTACTGCACTCCACCAGGGGCAGGGCGACAGAGCAGGACTCTGTCTCAAAACAAACAAACAAATGAAACTTATGTGTACACAAATTCAAAAGATTAGGACTCCTTCCTGGTCACAGTGAACATATTTCTGACTTCTTTATCTCGGGCCCCAATGAAAAAAAACAAGGAAGAATAGGGCATCTGATCCTTCCAGGAAGAGTTCAAGAATGCAATCAAATTTCTCCACCCAATCTGCCATAGAGTTTAAAATATTATTAACTGCAACTATGTTTTCAAGATAAAGAATCATATTCTAACACCTAATGTTTGATGGGCTTCTCTTAGTTGTCTAGAGTTACCAACTGACAAGTAGCTGGACACAGAGTTCAAGGCAGGGTTGCTTGGCAATAAAGACCTTATTCTTGAAAGTTAACGAGTCCTTTGTGGACAGTTTAGAACAACTTAAAACTTCAAAAAGTATTTACAAACTTCAGAAGGTATAATAGATTTTGGAAAGAATGCACTATTATTTAAACTGAAGATTTAAACTGATCTTGCTGAAAAGTGAAAAAACTGGATGTATTTACACTCATACTTAAAAAGTATCTTTATGTGTTTGTAAGCTACAACTCAAGGACTTTTTACTTTATCTTCTGAGAATTATAGTTCAAATTTCCATATTTTTCCACCAAGGGTATGGAGATAGCTGAGCTATGTCCTCATATTAACATCCAGGTTTCCTAAAACCATGATTAATTGAGAGATTTAAACCAATGTCCTTTTTTCTACTCTTTTAAGACACAAAAGAGTACTTAAAAGGACTATATTTAGTGTCTACTAGACTTACTATCTAGTACATTTAAATAATGCACATTTAGATGAATAATATATAATTTAGATCAGAAGTTTTTTTTTTTTAAAGTTAAGTGTGATTAAATACACTTCCCCCTAATCTTCTATTATTATTCATGCTGATTTTCTCTCATTCTTGAGTAAAACTAGCTCATCCCAAATCTTTATTGGGTCATCTACGATTTTATGGTACTTGTCACTGGCTCCTCATTTGGGAGTTAAAACACCTTATTCAAGTATCAAAAATTTTATAGCCCTTTCTCTCTATCTTCTGTAGACTTATTATCCCTCTATTAAGGGAGACATAATTAATTTCTCTTAGAAACTATCAGTACAAAGTTATAACTTATCTTCCAAGTTCTAAGCTTTCTCTCTGCTTTGTCTAATTCTCATGTTCCAACAAAATTTATGTGGCTCAGCAATATAATGGTCTGAAATGATAATCTGAAACAGTTCATGTTTTTGCACAAGTATTTTAAAGTTTTTCTCTTAGCTCCCTTTCTTATCAGATATTTCACAAATTGCTTTTACCTTTCCCCTTATTCAAGTTTTAAATGTCATAATAAATTGGAGTATGTTAAGAAACTAAGAAAATCTCTTTAAAATTTTTTCAAGGCCAGGAGTGTGGCTCTCATCTATAGTCCCCGCTGCTCGGAAGGCTGAGGCAGGAGGATCGCTTGAGCCCAGGAGTTCAAGATGGCAGTGAGCTATGAGCCTTTGCACTCCAGCCTGGGCAACAGAGTGAGACCCTGTCTCTTAAAAAAAAAATTATGTTCAAGAAAAGGGAGAAGGCAATATACTCAAAAGGAAAAAAAAAACAAAAACAAACATCGATACTGCTAGACTAATTAATAGGTATAATTCTGCATTTATTGGAAAATAATTATCAAACTGGCAAATGTCGACTATGCTTCACCGGCCCACAGATCCACCTCCAGAGAGAATCCAGAGAAATTGCTAAGAGGTCGGCTTGCAGGGTCCCTGCACAATGTGCCATTTCAGACAGTGCCAGATCTCTAGGCAATGATGAAAGTATTCAAAACAATGTCTGAAATCATACATTTTGCCCCTTTTCCTTTGCTTTTGAGGCCTCTTTCCTTACAGAGAATTTAGAAAGTCAGGATGGGATTCAAGTACTATAATGTAAGGGCCTGGGTCCCTTAGTTCTGGTTTAGGCCTTAAGGAAAAGGACAAGTACAATTCTTGAGACTTCCAAAGCTTGCAGTTTAACCATTTGCTGAGCAGGTAGGATCTGGGGTAGAAGGCCAGCCGGGACCAAGTAGCTGAATTCCTGGGGGCGCACCCTGCCTGCTATCCTGCTATCTCGCTATCCTTTGGGAACACAAGGGTACCCAACAGCTAAGTGCATGTGAGTGCAAGTCCAGCCGAGGCAAGGAACAGCATTCAGTGAAGCTGGCAGGGTGTGACCCAAAATCTGGGAAAAGGGGGACAGTCTTCCATACTGAGTGTCATTAGTTCTTTTGATAACAATTGTCTTGATTAATAAAAAAAAAATCCCTCATGAGGGCAATGCTGAAATGTGTCTTATGGTCTTATCTCCCTGGATTTTAGATCAGGATGCCAGGAAGGCCAGAGGCGGCGGTAACTGTGAGCAGCTGTGTCATCCACAGAGAAATGAATAGATGAAGCAGGGAGCTGAGGCTGGACTTCCTAACACTGGGGAACAAAAACAACCCTTCTCTCCGTAACAAAAGCCTTCATAAAGAGGGTGTCATGGAATTTAATTATCCATTGCATTAGGTGCTTATGGGACTTTAGCACAAAGCAAAATATTTGCAAACATGAAAAGCAAAGGTATTTGCATTCTATAAATTTCTATTTAAATTTTTGCCAGTATTTGTGCATATATATTACACACATTTAATTTGTTGACACATATATTCTTATTTTGATTTTTGCAATTTATATAATCTTTATAGTTCCATGCACTAACAGAACTGACAATTCTATAGAGGAATTTATTGTATTATATTATCATAATATCATCCATGTAGTCTGATTCTCAGCCTGACCAGGTTATTCTCAATTACATAGTTTAAGCAGCACTGTGTATTAATGAAATTTATTTTTGAAGTTTTTGTTTATGTTTCTATGCATTTTTTTCTAGCATACAGCTTGTGATTTGTATTTCTTTATGGGTAGGTTTTTAAATTATAAGGATCACTCATTCAGCAGATTATGGCTAGTGACTTTATAATTTGCATATGCATGTGTGTGTATGTGTGTTTGGAATCAAGCTTTTATCAGTGATATTGTTACGTACCCTGTCATGTACGTGAGTCATTATTATCAATTACAAGGATTATTTCCATTTTTATATATTTAAACATTCATTGGCAGCTTTTCCTTTGATGATGCATTTTCTTGCAGCACACACTTAAAAGGCAGGGCACAGAAAATAGATATGTAAACAAACGAACAAATAGGACCATTTCTCATTGTAGTAATTGCTTTGATGTTCTTAAAGCTGGGCAATTGGATAGCGAGTTCCCAGGAGGGGTGGCTGCCTTTGCTCGGGTGGTCAGGAAAGGCCTCTCTGGGGACGTATTAGCAGAGAGCCGCGGCAGTGTTAGGAAAAGGATGCCATGACGTGTGGAGCGATTTATTGCTGGATCGCGGTTTCTCGGGCCTTCTCTTCAGAACCACGCAATTTCGCAAGTGCTTCAGCCGGTCGTGTCACGGCAAGACTTCAGTATCGTCCAGATGACAGATCTGTGCTGCATTCTCCAGTGAGATGCAGGGTGCACTGTGGTTAGCAGGCTGAAAGAGCTCATTGCAACGTAAGAGCCGGCTGGGTTAATTGTAGAGCTGAGAGGAATGTGAGGCGCAATGGGGTTGGGTTGCCCACGGCTGTGCGGATTTCTGTTCGGTGCATGAAGCAAAGATTACGGCCTGGGGGGCCGGCTTGCCCCTCGGCACTGGAGCATTCCCTGGGAGCCTCTCGTCAGATGGAAGATGGTTCTTATTCTAATTTTACCTGTGAGAACATGGGCAGGACGGATTATACATCTCTTGACGGGGAGATTGTGTAAACTGTATCCCCACAGATCCCAGAGAAGCCACATGGAAAGGAAACACCGATCTGATGGCAGAAGCTTTGAGGCATAATCTTTGCCTTTTGCCTTCTTCCAGCCCAGGCATTTACTCTGTCCGTCACACGGGAAGTGTACTGTAAACGCTTTCTAGATGTAAGTTTTTTTCCGTAATTATGTATTCATGAAAGCCACACATACACAAAATAAAATTACAATGTTTCTGCTTCTTGAGGCCACTCCGATCTCCTTTCCCCTGGCTCCTGCTTCTGTCTGTACCCTCCCTCAGCGCACCTTCATGCAGTGTCTGCCGCGTGTCACTCACCTGCACCTGCAGCCAACTCTGCTGCACCCGTCCCGTGCCTGCTGCAGCGACAGCCAGCCTGCCACTCCGGTTTGGGGCTGCAGCTGAGAGGCCCATAGGTGACAAGAATCTCTGGGATTCAGGGGAGAAAGGCTGTGAATGTTTGTATGCTAACAACTTGTTTTTCCTATCACATTGCTACCGTGAGGATAACACGATGCAGACGGCTTTGGAAATTCGAGGATGGAGCCCTAAGGAGAGGGAGTGTTCGTGGTAGATATGAAGTAGGCTATTATGCATTTTGCAATTAGAAATGAAATAGCTTAGTTGGCTTGTTCACTAGTCACATAATGACAGAAGTTTTATTTGCATTCCCCTTACATGTTTGGTCTTTATCTGGTAAGGAGAAGTAGAATGATGATACATGAATTTTAGTTTCAAAATTACTGAAAGTTACATCCTGAAACTGGGATATAAACTGAGAGTTGGGGACTGAGGTATCATACGCTTCCCAAAGCTGCCACCCTAGCGTATTTCTGAAGTTGGGGTATGAAGGAGGCCGTCTTTGAAAGGGTGTTTGTGTTCCCAGCAGGAATCGCACAGTCCTGGCACAGGGATTGATCTGTGATGAAATGTCAGGATAAAGACAGTCAGACAGACAGACAGACAGAGGCAGAGACAAGAACTAAGGATGGAATACAAATGGCTTCTAGATACCTAGCTCAATCCTGGATAATGGCATATAATGTGACCATCAAAAAAAAAAACTTAGAAATTATTTGGACAAATGAAACTTTAAAGGACATAATTTTTGGGGGAGTGATTTAGTTAAAAGCAAGTTGGTTAGCAGGTTATTTTGACTGAAATGATAATGGGTTTCAAAAATACCTAGAAACTGGTTTTTCTAATATGATTCGTCATTGGTGTACCATGGGGACATTTTGCAGAACTTCATACAGTATAATGTATTTTTTTTGATTTCTAGGTATTTTTCTACTTTTTTGCCTTTTAATATCTAATATAGTTGCAGTCATACTCTTTTCTGTTTAACCGGTCATTTCTCATTATTCTCTACTTTTTTTTACATTTCTAATTCAAATTAAAATGATTCCTGTGCTACTCTACTTAACACAAGATGATGTTGGAATAAAACGTTTGGCAAATTGCCTAAATAAATTATGGTAGTTTACAAAATAATGGTATAATCCTATTTCTACAGATAAATGAGACAAGAATATATAATATAAAATAAACTTACTTTATATTTTAGAAATAGATTTGTACAGATACTTAAAAAGATTAATGGATAATTTGGATGGGTAAAATTCCATTATTTTTATGCTCTTTTTTCTTAATTGTATTTTTCTATTTTTTTAAAAAATGCATCTGTCTTTAATATGAAAAAATAGAGAAACAAATAAAAAATTGAATAATTAATTTAGAAGACCTGAAATTTTGAAGGATGGGGTTTCGTACTTTAAAAATATTAATTTAAAAATGAACATGTCTGTTTTATTTACGTGGTTGTGTTTTGTACAAGGGAAAAAATAAAACATTTTTTTAAACTCAGCCACTTTTTTTGGACGTTTGGTGATCATGGTTTCTCCCCTGCCAGGTAAGTATGGACATTTGAGTTATTCTAGTGTTTCCCTATGAAAAATGTGAAAGAGTGGGCATAATTGGGTAAGAATGAATTAGAAATACATGTAAAAAATAGGGATATAAGCAAGTAGTATGGAAATAGTTGGCTGAGAATTAGCATTTAAAAATTAGAGAAAGAACATATCTAAAAATTTCTAATTCATTGAAAAAATTCAAACTCTCTACACTATGCAACAAGATAGCCTAAATAAGTAATGATAGATTACAAAATAATGTTATGATCTCATTTCTTCTGACAAATGAGACAAAATTACTTATATAACATGTAATAGGCACACTTTTGCAGTTTAGAAATGAGTCTGAATATTTAAAAGGTTAATGAGGGGTTGCATGATATGCAACAAAAGAATTAATACTCGAAAAATCAGTTCCTATTGATATTCATTTTTAGCACAATCCTTATACATATTAATTCAGAACAAATTGTTGGGTTGAATAGCAGGTTTCAGCTGACCTACATTCAGCCACATTTAAGCAATTTTTTCTACCATGTACATCTTAAATTGTCTCATGTATTAAGCAACCCAGAGCAACCTAGAAATCGTGGCTAACCCAGAGAAAGAATCTTGCAGGATCTGATAGAGGTGATTGAATATGGAAAAGACAGAGTACTTGGCCGTGAGGATTTGCTAGGGAGAAACATGTAAATGAATTTAAAGGAATCTCCTGGGTATGTGCTGTAGGTTGATGAAGAGGGGAGTGGTTTCTGGGACCATGAGTCTCTGATTCTGCTAATGCAACAATGTGTGGGTGGAAAAGCCTTGGTAGGAGTTTTTTTCCTTTGGGAAAACAGAATTTCAAAGTATCTTCTCTGATACTTGTTTACTCATGTAAAAAGAGGCATGTATAAGAATATTTACTCCAGGGTAGTCTAAAAAATATATATAGATAGATGTAGATGTTATACATTTCTATCAATAATTGAATGGTTAGATAATATCCCAAACCATTTAAAGAACTACTGTGTGGCATTGAATGAAAAGATGTGAACATACAAACATGATTAAGATCTATTCTTATGAGAAAATAATTTTGCAGAAATGTTTATATAATATAATTTCATTTATAATAAAACAAAGCTATATATTGTTTATGTTCTAACTTTTTATCCACTTATGTATTTATTTATGTAGAGGCATTGAAAAATGTTCTAAAGATTACAAAACATGTTGCTTTTATTCCCTCTGAGTATGAAATGAGATCAGATGGCACCAGGGGGATTTGCACTTTTACCCAACATACATCAGTATTGTGTGCATTTGTTATATATAAATATATTCCCATGTTACTGGCAGGTGTGGCAAGAATAAGAAGCTTGAGTAACTCAAAGAACTAAATGGAAGAACATCTGATATTTTAAATTTTTTTAATAGCTGATATTTAAATCAACCTTCAAAGTGTTTTCTCCTCTGAAAGATACTTTTTTCCCTCACATGGAGGAAAGGAGAGGGCACGTGAGAAGATGACAATTATTGAAGACCTGCAACATGTTCAGGTGTTACTTACGCTTACAAGGATTATCGTAAGGGCTAGAGCTGGGAATTCTATATCTAAGGATATTTTGGTCAGGTCTGGCTAAGTATTATCAGACTGCTTCCATGTTTTTGACATGAATTGAAAAGACTAGAATTTTCATTCAGAAAAAGAATTCTCCTAAGTACTTTTTTATATGACACTTTCCCTAGAAAGTGTTCAGTGATGACCTTAGCCTGTGCATTACAACATAATGGTTAGCTATGGAGTTTTCTTTCAATGATATTTAAGTATCTCAGGTTGACAAAGTCTTGTCTACAGATGCAAGATGGATTAGGTAATTACCCAATAAATCAGGGTGAAAAACCTATTATAGAACAAAGATAGAGGTGAAGGCTGTTTCTGTGTCTAAGATTGATGGCTTAAATTAGCTAAACTTACTATCTTCGTAATTTTGCTAGTGCAGGGATGACCAAACAAACACTTTCCTAATGGGTCAGTGTCTTGCATATACAAGGTCCTTAATGAATATTTGTTGTAGGAAATGGAGTGTAAATGTAGGAATGCTTTCAAAACACTATGTATTCATCTAAAACTCTATAGTTTTGCCTACTTTATAATGTTTTGATTTTAGTTTAATGCTGTATTATATTTCACTCACTCTTTAAAAGCTAAAATATTAAGTTTTTAGTGAATTATTCAGCATGTTAATTTGTGAACCAGAAAATAGCAGAGATTAAGAAACTCATGGGAAAAAAAACTCACAGCAAGTTTGCTTCAGACTTGAGCAACAGGTGAACAATGTAAAACAAACTCACCCAGACATCTTACACATGTGCCCCTTCAGAGAAATTCCAGTTTGAGGCTTCCCAGTGGCCTATGCACTGGTTCTTCTCAATATCTGTGTTACAGAGCTTGTCATGTGAATCTCAGATGCAAAGTGGCTGTGCATTGCTTCCAGCCTTTTCCAGGGTGTGCTTCTACACTGTCTTTACTTTAAAGCAAGAGAAAATTCAAAACAATCTACAAATCATTGGGATAAATAAGGTGGCTTAACAATCATTTGCTGGATAACGCTTAGAGGTTGAATACAAAATATACTATTTAACAATGGCAGCAAAAATATGTGGCATAGGAATAAATCTAAAAGCAATATACAAGTCTCTTTTGAAGAATATTATAAAACATTATCTGAAAGATTTCAAAGAAGACCTAAATAAAGGGAAAGTTATACCATGTATAATGATAGGGAGAACTCAGCATAAGAAATTTGTCAGTTCCCCCCAAAATTGACCCAGAAATTCTTGATATTTCAAAGAAAAAAATTCCAGAATAGTTTTTCATGGAACTAGATAAGCAGATTTAAAAAAATATGGACAAAGGGCAATGAATGACCAGTCACACCCAAAGAAGGAGATTAGGTTAAGAAGACTTGTCCTACCAAATATGGTACTTCTTAAAAAGAAATAGTTGTTAATATAATGAATGTCAATGCAGAAAAAGCCAAATAGATTAATGCAATGCATAAAGAATCTAGAAACAGAGCCTTATGTATGTAGAAATATGGAAGCATGACAGAAATGAAATTGTAGATCAGTGGATTGGTTTGGGAATGGCTGGCTAAAAATCAGTTCCAGATGAATCAAAAAATTATATGACAAGAAACATTGAAAAATTTTAAAGACCCTGTATGATAATATATTTATTAATTAGTGGTGGCAACATAATTGCCAAATAAGAACAAAATGCACTAGCCACATAAGGAAATATGGATAAATTGTAACATATTAAAATTAAGAATTTATTTTCATTATAAAACACAAAAAGAGAGTGAGAAAACAGGCAAACTATGAAACAATACTAGCAATGTTTATTACCGATAAAAGTCAATGTCCAAAAGATATAAAGTTGAATAAATAAAGAAATTAACAAACAATGCAATAGAAAAATCTGCAAAAATGTGAACAGGCAGCTTATAAAAGTGAAATCATACATGGCTAATACATTATGGAAAAAATCTTAAATCTTATTAGAAATCAGAGGAATAAAGGTAAAATTACAATTAGTTGCCTTTTGACACCAATAGACTGGGAAAATTTTTTTTAATTTAATAGTACAAATGTTCAGAGGATTAGGACTCTCATTTGTCAGTGGTTTTTTGGGGCATCAATTTGGCTTTACCTGATAAAGATAAACATGCCCATTATCTAGAAACAAAGCATTTCCACTCCTTAGAATAAGATCTAAAGAAACTCTTGCCTATATGCACCAGAAGACATGCACAATAATGCTCATGGCTGCATTTTCACGATGAATAAGTAGGAGTCACACATTGAAACATGCATGCATCTCAAAAACATAATATTGGGCAATAAAGGAAAATCATATGCACACAAATCTACACACATATGTGTTAAGATTTATTGTTATAAAAGTCAAAATCAGGCAAATCTAAATAATATATTGTTTCAAAACATTAATATTTTTACATAACTGTTAATTCAACATAATATCAAAGGTATTGCTATGAATGTACAATGGTGGCTAAATGGGTATTTGTCTTATTCTCTCATAGTATATATTATATATATTTTTGGCATATATTTTAAAACAACAACATGAAATAACGTGATGAAAAAATTAACGAGGCTACAACATGAATTCTTTTTTTGGCCAAGTTATAAGGAGAAAGTTGAGAAAGTTTCTCCTTTCTGTATCTAAAAGTGCCATCTCATGTATATTTAAGATGTCAAATATAGACTCAAGCAGTTTGGGTTAAATTATTTAAAAATTGTTTTTGACAAAGTCTCATGCTTCCTTGATTGCTTGCTGCTCAAAAACAGCCTTCTATTTTCTGTTGTGTCATATTTCAATTTCTAGAAACCGGTTTAGTCTAAAAAAAATAGTTGCTCTAGCATTTATTCTTGGTTTTCCTTTTTAAAAAATATTTTCTAATGAAAAATAACCCTGCCGTAGTGTAATATGGTGTCATTAGAGACAGGCGAGGGTGGGCAGTGAGGGGTGGCTGGACTCCCTTGGGTGCGAGCAGATCTCCTGTGTCCTCAGGGGACACTGTCCCTCACAGAGGAAGTCTGGGCCGTGCACGGCCTCCGAGGCTCCTTGCAGCAGTCGGCAGGACCAGCTGGGGCAGGCCGGGAGGAGAGGACGGTAAACAGACTGCCGGCCAGATGGACGCTGCTCGGTGCAAACTGGCTGTTGACTCAGGGCACACTCTGGACGGGCCATTTGACTGCCTTGTGTTTCAATTAATCCAGCCCAAGGAGGGAGGAAAAAGGACCATCTAATTGAGAAACAGACATTGTATCTAAATTGAGATTTCTGAGGGTAAATCCTTGTTAACGATGAAAACTAATGGTTGGGTGAAGCCTACACTCCAAAGCCTGGGTCACTGAGCATCAGCGAGTCTATTTTTAAATCGTTATTTTTTCACGATGACACCTCCGACTGGAAATCATTGACTTGGCAGAACAGCAAGTCACACGTTGAGCCACAGGTGAGATACACACATCGTTGCTTTACTGTTTTGCAAAGAATTTCACGGCAGAAAAAGCTAATATCACTGATTTGGAGGAAGGATGCGAGGGAAAACACAAATGTTGTGGATTTACTAATTTTGACAGCTCTTTTAAAAGCAGGCAGAAAGCTTCATTGCTGAGACAGCTTCGAGGAGCTGTTTATCATTTAAAGAAAGCATGAACGCATCAAAAAGCAGTTGGGCCAAGGCTTAGGAGAACTGGAGAATTATGAGAATAAAAAGGAAAAACAGGTAAAAATTCTTTTCTATTTTATTTGAGAAGCTCAGCTCAGAATGAAATACTTTCTCTTAGATAATGGGAGAGAGCAATTTGATGCAGACAGAAATGGTACTAAGTGCTCATTACTTTTAACTGTGCAATTTAAATACTCAAGTGTATCAATGGAGAAAAGATTTAAATAGCAGGCTTCATTGCTATTTGCTCCTAAAAGAAAACGATCCCTACAGATTACCCCGTTTCGTTGAAGGCAACATGGGGATGAATAACAATTTTGCAGTTTGAGAAGAAGGACATGTGGGAAAACTGAAATGTGAACAAAACAACAGTTGGGCTTTCTTCCATTGTTTATTGGTGCTTTGGGAATTCTCTGCAGCTTTGTCTTTCATGGTTGCTTAATAAATAAAAACACAGTACGTAGCCTACATGTTTGAGATGTGATTCACAGAATGGGACTAATTCACCTAAGGCCTTAGCCCGGAGAGCACAACTAAGCATCTGGAACCACACTGGCAATTTTCCCAAAGGCCAAGGGCTTTAGTTATTTCGCCAGTCATTTACATATACCCGCATAAATTATGCAGCCACCTGTATTCTTCTGCACCTAGTTTGAGTAAAATGAATTTACAGTCTAGAAGGCATTCATCCTTGATATCCCCTTCACGCTGATCTTTATTCTTTCCGAACTGTGGAATCTGGGCTGCGCTGCGCTCTGTTCATTCCGGATGCCCATCCACCCTCGGTTGCCTTGCTGCTCAGCACTCTACCCGCTCTGTATGGTCCACCCCTCACCACCACGGGCAGTTTGCAACACTGCTAGCAGAGCGGGCTCCAGAGTCAGGCCGCCTGCGTTAAAATCTCCACTCTCCCATTTGTTCGTGTGAAAATGACTCAGGTTCTCTGTGTGCTTAGCTTGTCCCTTCTGAAATTCCTAAGGATAATAACACACTCTCATTCAGTTGCTGTGAAGAAGAAATGAGCTCAGCGTACTGTCTGGCATGCAGTAAGTGCTCAATGAGTGTTAGGTGTAATCATCAACACCACATGTCATTGTTGCGATTCCGAGCCACCCCAGGTGGGATCACTTTCTTCTGCCAGGCCTGACTCCCTCGATTGCGATGAGTGTCAGCTCCAAGGCATGTTGGGAGCTGGCACCACGAGGCCACAGAGTTTCCCCGAGCGGAGACATAATCCACAGGGGAGGTTCAAAATATGGAAACTCATGAGATAGTGTTCATAATGTTGCAAACTTAGGAATGTCATATGACATGTGAACGGCAGGTGATATTCTGCCGAAACTAGTGAAGGGAGAAAATTAAAGACAGATGACTCAAAAGTGTGCCTCACCACAAAGCGCAGCTTCAGTGGAAGCCCCACTGATGTTCTAGGAGCCTGGGGATTTGGTCACCAGGGGCAACTGGCAGCATGTCACAGGGTAAAAAGTTTGGCAGTTGTTATTATACAAAGAAAGACAGTTGAGCCCGTAGGTTATTTTGGGTCATAAGAAGAAAATGACTTGAGTCAAACATACATTGCAAATAAAATTTATAAAAATTCTAAGGATGTCAGTTCATTTGTGAACATCAGCTAATGAAATGGCCGAGGCAAGAAAACTGGATTTTTGATAATGTTTTGAGGAAGATGGCTTTTTTGATTCCTGGAAATCAAATTTATTAATAGAAGAGATTGCCAGGCCTAAGACATATCTATTATATTGTATTTAATTTTCAAAAACATTGAGTCATATTTTACATACTAATAGGAATTTTAAATAAAAAAATGTTCAACAATTATTCAGGAAGAGTTCTGTGTTGTCTTGTTGCCCATCATTGTCATCGTCCTCCTCCAAGGGTGTATATTTTTGTGCAAGTCACAGTCCTCGGGCTGGAAGAGAAGCAGACCCTTCCTTCCACTTTGAGGGAGTCAGAAGTTGTTTACATAAGGTGACATGAGAGGAAACCTAGTCCCTGATATTTCACCTGCCCGTCCATCCTCGATGCATCCAGATAGAAAGTTATTTGATGGATCATGCCTTGCCATTCTAGATATTTAGGTAGCTTCTTTAAAAAATGCAGTTCATTAGGTGGGCAATGGAAGTTGGCCAAATTATACAGGAACCAATAGTATAGTGAATATTGATTTATGAGAGCACTTTTCTTTTAGCGGGGGGCTAGAGCAGTATTGAGAATGAGAGGCCAACCCCATGGGGGAAAATATGAAGAGCAATGATGTTTTTGAGCATGAACCCTGAATTAAGTAAGAAATATGTTCAATTTCTGACTTTGACACTTTCTAGATGTGTAAATGGCTTTGAGCAAGTTAACGAAATAAGCTAAGCCTCATATTTTTCCACCCAAAAAATAGGAATTTAAATTTTTGTCATATTAGAAAATAAATATTAGTGATTATTTTCATTAAATAATTACCAGGACCATTCATAACAAGGCTGACTGAGCATGAATATGGACTGTAATAGGCTAACAGGATATATGGCATAGATGTAAATGAACTGACAAGGTGAAAATAGAGGAAAGGATGTCTGCATTCAAATTTCATGACAGTCGTCAAATATTATTAATATCTACCGTCACCAGAAGCAGGAGACCTTCCCATGCAGACCTGCAGTTTTCTAGACCTTCTTTGCTCGGCATAGTGGCTGGATTGGCCAGATGCCAGCCCTGGGTGACATGTGCTCGGCTGGCGAGGGCTTTGCCGCAGCTACACAGGACTCGCGGGCTGTGTCTGCTGGTGTTAGTGTTTGACTAATTTTGTTTATCCTCTAGAAGTTGTATCTGAATGAATAATTTGGTGTTAGACAATTAAAAATCCATTGGATTTCTGTTGTAAGCTAGATATACAAGGTTGATTTTTCTTTTCATGTATTTGTTTCCAGATAGTCCATGAATAAGCACATTTTCGAGCTTTTTGTTATACATAACAAAGCAAAAGGAAAGCTATAGAAAAAGATTAGCGGTTTCTTCTAATCCTTTTCTTGCCTGTTGGCACTCTCCTTTCTCCTTCCTTCCTCCTTCCTTCCTTCCTGTTTTTGTTATTTTTCGAGTTTTTTTGGTGGACAAATCACATACCATCAATTTATTTCTGAATATATTGAACAATTTAAATGAACAAACATTCTATGCATATGTTTAAGTGAACTAAGCATATTTAGTGCAGTGGTGATGTTAGATCACCAAGTGTCCTTGTTGTATTTCACATGAGCCATAGCTTTGAATTTAATTGTACTGGAAAATTCTATCCCATTGAATTAAATATCACACTTCAGTATCAACACTGCGCTAAAAGCTCTGGTATTGAATTGGTGTAATTTTAACCTTCTCAGAGAAATGGTTGGTGTGGAGTTTCTATCCAGCCAGTACATGCTTTGATTTTAAGAGAACTTCTTTGAAAAGTGTCTGATTGCTTTTAGGAGTCTGTCCTTTTGTCCTTACGGAGCTCACTTTTCCATTCGCGCTGCCAACATTTTTTTGCCATTGTGAGATTTTACACACCGTTGGTTGGAAGTCAAATTAAAGGTCTTAGGCAATTTCAGCTTAAAAATGCCACGTGACAGATAGAACGGAGGTTGAGACTGAATTCTCCCAGTGAGCGAGTTAGGTCAGCCCTACATAGCCATGTCTGAATATGGATAAAACCAAAACATTTAGGCTTTTCACTTTATTACTTTCTAAGACAGACTTCCAAAAAGAAAAAAAAGTGTAGAATCTGTCTTCCTATCGCTAGATGAAAAATTATTCTTATTCTACAGATTTTCTTAATAGAGTCACAGATGTCAGAGATTTTAGAAAATACAATGGATGTTTAATTTACATATGAATCTAAAGCTTAAACCACATGATTTTCCTTTTTTATATGCTGAGTGGAAGCAACTCTTCTATAGGTCAATCTAACCTTCCTTTGGACTTCATGTTCCCTCAGTATCCCTCGACATGTCTTTTTCCAACTCTTCTCTCCCTCCCCAAAGACTGAGTGGGCTGATGATTAGAGCAAGGTGGGAAGAGTGTCCCCAGTGTGGACGGTGTAATCACTTTCCTTCTGCCCTGTCCCCACCATCCACAGCCCTGTGGAGCTACTCATGAATAGAAGTGCTGGACCTTTACTGCCAAATTCTGAAAAGCCACAGAAAAAGTGAGTGGCCAGGACAGGGAAGGACTCCGAGTCAGACATTCCTTCTGATGAATGGAGGGTGGAGGCAGGAAGAGGGGGAAATTTTTGGAAAACCTTGTAATATGTGCATTTTGCTGAGCATTTTTGCATGTATGTTCATTAGCAATATTGGCCTGTAATTATCTTTTTTTGTGGCATCCTTGGCTGGGTTTGGTATCACGGTAATGCTTGCCTTATAAAATGAGTTTGGAAGTAGTCCCTCTTCTTTAACTTTTTGGAAAAGTTTGAGAAATTGGTTTTAGTTTTTCTTTAAATGTTTGGTAGAATTCAGCACTGAAGCTATCAGGTCATGAGCTTTGCTTTAATGGAAGGCTTTTTTATTTCTAATTCAATATCCTTACTCTTTATTGGTCTGTTCATATTTTCTAGCTCTTCATGATTCGGTTGTGGTAAGTTGTATGTCTCCAGAAATTCATCCATTTCTTCTAGGTTATCCAATTTGTTGGTATGGCCTTTGTATTTCTGTGGTATCAGTTGTAATGTCTCCTCTTTCATTTCTGATTTTATTTATTTGTATTCTCTCTCTTTTTTCTTAGTGTAGCTAAAGGTTTTTCAATTTTGTTTATCTTTTCAAAATACCGACTCTTAGTTTTGTTAATTTTTTTAAACTTGTTTTTCTAGTCTCTATTTCATTTATTTCTGTGATCTTCATTCCTTCCTTCTACTAAATTTGAACTTTGTTTTTCTTTTCCTAATTTTTGAAGGTGTAACCTTAGGTTGCTTATTTGAAATCTTTCTTCTTTATTTGATGTAGGTGTTTATTGCTACAAACTTCCATCTTTGTAATGCTTTTGTTGCATCCAATAAGTTTTGGTATATTGTATTCCACTTTTGTGTCTCAAGATACTTTTAAATTTCCTTTTTAATTTCTTCTTTGACACATTGGTTGTTCAGGAGCATATTATTTAATTTCTACATATTTGTAAATTTTCCAAAATTTCTCCTGTCGTTGATTTCTAGTTTTATCCCATTGTGGCTGGAAAGGATACTTGATATAATTTTAATCTTCTTAAAATTGTTAAGGCTTGTTTTGTGACCTAACATATTATCCATCCTAGAGAATGCACAGAATGTGTTTGCACAGAATGTGTTTGCACAGAATGCACAGAATTGTATGCACAGAATGTGTTTGCTGCTGCTGTTGGGTGGAATGTCCCGTATATGTCTGTTAGGTCCATTTAGTTTTTAGTGTTGTTCAAATCTGCTGTCTGCAGCCTGGAGCCTGTGTCTGCTGGGGCTGGCCTGACACCAGGGTTCACTGGGGTGGGCTTGGCGGTGGAGTCTGTGGCAAAGTTGAGTGCGCGGTTCCCTCTCTGTGACTCCATGTAAAAGATATCTCTCTCAGCACAGTGCTTCCTGGGCTTGGGAGAGGGGTGTCATGTGTACTGTGAAACCGTCCTCCCCGCCCTCTTCAATGTGTGTTTTCGTTGTTTATGTGCTCCTACCCGGTGCTGTACTGTCTCACCTGGAGCCCTTGGCTCTTGTGAAGGTGTTTTCATTTCTGAGTCATTGTTCAAACTGATGTTTCTGGGAAAGGATGAGTGCTGGACACTCCTATGCACTGTCTTACTGATGTTGCTTTCTCTTGAGCTTTGCTTTAAAATAGCATGCTGCTTCTGTCTAGTCTCTAGACTAGACAGTCTAGAGGCCTCTAACATCCTTAAAACAGGATGCTATGCATGGCTGAACACTTCCATACTTTGAAGCACCACAAGCCTGCCAGTCTGTGATTCCAGTCTTTTCCCAAGAAAAGTCAAATGCCAGCAGGACTTAAGAGAACAAGGTGACTGTCATCACGCAGGGAAGAATAAGAGAGTTGAAAATTATTTCAGACATGCTTCACTGGGGATATATATAGGTGACATTGGTCCAGACACAGTGAGGAAGAAAAAGTATGGTGAAGTTTCAATTCAATTTCTGGTAAAAATAACACTATTTTTGAATTGTAATGGTGATTAAGCAGTTGGAGAAATTTGGACTATAGTGTTGAGATCAGTATTTAGAAATGGTCAACATAAAGGTAATTTGAGATGAGGCTATGGAGAAGATGCTGACTTTGAAACTTACAGTGAGATGCGCTTTCCAAACTGGAGTTACAAGAGAAGGCTGGAAAGCCTCCAAGTTAAGAGAAAGAAAGAAAAAACCTTAGGAGTCAAAACAAAAAAATATTTTCTTGTGAAAATTCATAATTATTAAGGACTTGATTATCATTAGTAAACATACTACTTCTTTGTTAAGTCACAGCTAAATTAAAGTGTTTGAAGATAGAGATGGAAGAATTTCATGCGTGGAGACAATATTGTTTTATAAACTATAAATATATTTAAACATATTAATTCAGAGAACACCAAACATCTTTGTAAAATATTAGAAAGTTAAAACCAGAAAACAATTCCATTAACTTAACTTATCCCTGAGATAAAGGTATTCACCTTCATAGCTCCAACTTATTCTAAAAGTAAATTTCATCCAGAAGTGTTTAATTAATTTTAATAATCTCACTGTCAAAAAATCAAAATGTGTTCATTGGAATCTTTTCATGATATCCTTGTCTAGTTACAGTTAAGCTTATATTTACCTTCTGAAAATGTTTAAAATAATTAATAAAAAATTCAAAACTCATTCTCCTTCTCTCTCTTCCCTCCCTTTCTCTCTTTCTCCTGCAAATACACGCGTATCCACGTTTAATGTGCTGTGCTGGGTGCCTTGGCTGACGACAATAAGATAGAGTCCAGAGATAATATAAAACATGTACCAAAATAATTACAATACAAGTTAGAATATTTTCTGCTTCATTAGATATGAATTATTGAGTGGTGATTATAAATGTTGAATGCACAAATTCTCCATTCACTCCTGATTAATTACGGCTAGGTAGCAGTGTAAGGCAAATTTGGATGGAATGATGGCTAATTTTAAAAACCTCAATGCTATAATTTTAAAAAAGTAAATAGGTATATTATGAAGCAAATAAACTGTCGTTCAGTTTTGAATTGCATATTGACTTATGTAGTTTCCTGAAGAATATGCACAGCAATGTAATTAATTTTGAATGTTCAGATAATGTTATTGTCAGGCCAAACAGGCTTAATTCATGGCAAGCTCTTAGAAGAAAGAAGTACATAAAATCCAAGCTGTTGACTATTAGGTTCAGTAAGTGCACTGAGGCAATTCTTAGCAAGTGCTCTTTAGATAATTCAGATTTTCAGACTTGATCATAAACCTTACTAGAGCTTCTATGCCATCCAAACTTTAAATATAAACAGGAAAATTTGTAGGCCAACATGCCAATAAAGTCTAAGCATGTTAAGGAAAAAAATAAACACGGCTTGAGATTTTTAAAGTTAAAACATTGCTTACTATGTAGTCGTCATAACTGAAGAGAATGTACTAACGATTTTGGACTCAGCAGTGTGCACACGCGTCCTAATTATGTAATTACTGGAAGCAACCCCTCTAATCCATCTTGTTCGTTCTACATTTTATAAGAAAAACAAACTCATTATGGCTTTACACTGAAGAAAAATACAAACCAGTGCCTTGTTTACTGGGTTCATTCAGTCTTAGACACTCTGCTTCTCAGACAGGCAGAAAGTAGGAAATAAACAAAAGCGGTCACTCCTCTGCGTGTGGCAACAGTGTGCTTAAAAGGTTAAAAAAGCCATTGAGCCAACTTTCACTAAAAGATGGAAGGCTGGTTTCTCCCATGTTGGACGTGGGCAGCAACATGCTGATCAGGAAACCACACTTTGGGAGAAGGACTTGAAATGGGCCAATGTGGACAGGGTGGAGATTCACGTACAGTGATGAGAATGGAGAAATTGCTAGTCCAAGACAAAATTCAGCCTGGTGACACGTGAACTATTAACGTGAGCTAAAATTCTATGCGACACACAAACAAGGAGCATGACAAAGTGGACATATTGTGAACATGTGCTTATGTAGGCTTACTCTAAGGAGCACAGCGTGGCCGCTGCAAAGGTTGGCAATTAAACTGTAGTAACTTGGTAGACAGTCCCTTCAACTCATGTTTAGAGAGGGACAGATGATTTGGGAGCACAGGAGCCAAAGGAAACTACTAGAATGTGAAATATCGAAAGCTTTGAAACCAGGGACATGTTCATAATGGTGCTCAGGTGGCCCAAGAGGTCTTGTGAAGCTCACTGATTGTGGTCTTGGATCAAGGTGATGTGGGGTTGGCGACGGATATACAATTCTGTGGCGACTCCTAAAAATGTCTCCTTGTGTAGGGTCCCCTACTTGAGGTGCCAACCTAGAAAAGATATAACACTGCAGCTACAAGGGCAAGGAGGGCTCACTGCTGCTCATAGTGAGAGATGAGGGTCCTTCACAGGCAGAAACAAGCTTGGAAGTGGAATCATTGCTTGTGCTGAACTGTGAGCAAAACTTCTCTGTGAGTCATGTTTGTGGGTTATGGCATTTTACAAACCTGACAAATTTACAACCAAAATTATGGAGTTGCTTCAGTCACTTGATTAACATTACAGGGTAGTATGTGTCAAATTCTGTTGCTAGTTAGAAATACTATAGTTTTAAACTACTACTTGATTACAGATTTAGATTATAAAATCTGATGTGAGTTGTCATTTTGTAGCATAATTATATGATGTTTATTTTAGTCAATTACGTATTTTATGTAAAATAAAGCTGGTTTCCTGGGCCACACAAAATTGTCATATTTTTTACACATTTGTCACAAAGACAAACTGATGTCTAATATGTACTATATCATTTTTAAAGGACCGATCTTTATAGGATGAAGCCACCCCTCTAATTATAGAATCTTCCCCTGACTGTTTTCACTGTGTTTACCCCTGTTGGAGTAAGACAGGGATAGGATGGTAACTAATCCCTTTTGAAATTTGATGTTTTCTGAATTTCTGTGTTGGCAGTATTTCTCTCACAGTTACATGATAGTAGTTGATTGATAGTGCACTAAGAAAATTCTCTATGAGAACATTTACCATGATATCTGTTGATCACTATTAGCTTAATTGGGCTTACATTGCTCTTAGTGGGAACTAAACTATACTAATTAGCAAATAAGAATTTGTTGTACATATCTGTTGGGAGATAATTCTCCATGTTTCTGGAATTTCTGCATGTCTTGTGAGCAGAAGGATTGACTGCTGTTGTTCCCTGCCATTTTTTCCAAGGGTTTTTTTGCTTGTTTTTTGTTACAGCAAATAGCTTTGGAAGATAAAGATAAGTGTCTCTCTGCAGGGAAAAGAGCAGGTTTGTTTAAATAATAGTAATAATAAAATAATATCTTCCTCTAGAACAAATGGGCAGGTAGGCATACTGCCCATTATAAAATATCTGGGTTCCCCAAGCTCAGGGTTCCTCTCCCATAAGACAACTTATTGCCATTGCAGGTACAAGTGTGAACTCATTCTCTTTAAGTTGCCCTTTAGGAATTAAGCTTGTAGAATTGAAGCAAGAAAATGCTGATACTCTGGCTACTGCTGGTTCTTGAGTAATAAAGTCCTTTGTCTCTGACCTAAGAGTCTCATGACTTTTGACAGAAGCCATGAAAGTGTGGCAGGCTAACTTATTAGCTTCCAAGTAGGATAAAATCTCAGACCCTTCATTGCTCCTAACAACATCATGATAAGAAACAAAGAACAATGAGACCACTTTAACAGGGAAATAATAAGATGACAGGTTTTCCCTTCAGACACTTCTCGAATTTCTGCCCTTGGCATAAAAATGTGCATGTGCATTAAATTAAATTGATATAATCTCCTTAGATTGCCACAATCTCCTAAAAATGTGTGTGTGTGTGTGTGTGTGTGTGTGCATGCATTTGTTAGGGAACAGACTCCTGACAGTTGTTGCAAGGATTCAGGGGCTTAGATTTTGGAAACAGCTGGTCGATTTTTCTCTATCACTTTGGCTAAGAGAAATGAAAGAATATACTAAGTGAAAAAAATATATGCATATGCCACTTTTAACTTTAGGTCTGTAGAATACTGAGGGATAGTGAGATAAGGTTTGACAGACTTCTGAGCTGATCTATATGATGAACAGTGTGCTGTCTTTGCCTTTATGTAGT